>JAPYZA010001155.1:0-29553 GCA_030522685.1 Eupelmus azureus | reverse complement strand
AAAAGGAAAACCGGAGCAACATTTACCCGACACCAAGCACACACATATCCGCTCCAATCCACCTAGCTCCGTAATCGAAAGCCTATACACCCGTTCCACACGCCTATATATCCGCGCCGAGAATTCCCAGCTAGAGAATGCAGCCAGCGAGCATACCAAGGAATCCGCCAGCTGCTCGTAGCTATAACGTAACGCGCACCCCGAGGCCGGTAACGTCGCGCGACGCTCGAGTTTCATCCTCCGCTTGCGTCTCATTGCTTTCACCCAGAGCGCGCGCGCTTGCGATCACAACACGTAATTGCGTCTCGCGCGTGTAAAAAGAGAGGAAAAAAAAGGCGAGACGAAGGAACGGGAGCGCGCGCGTTATTCGGCGCTCCCGAGTGAAAGTGCACGAGGTGTGGATATATACGAGCCGCGCGCGTAAGCTGAGAGCCCGGAGGTTCGCCTTGGACATTCAGCGCAAAGGTGTCAAAGCTCGCTGGAGAACCGTGTGTGTGTATGCAGGCTTTTTCTCTTTTTCTTGAGTTTTTTTTTGCTCTGGCGGCGGCTGCGGTGTGCGGCTTTAAAGGTCGAGTTGGATTTCGATCGCGCGTGGCTGCTTTAAATTTGCATTTTGGGTTTGATGTATATAGCAGACGACGCGGAGGTAGTATATGAGAGTGTGTACGTATATGTAAAGCTGGCTTTTTGCGCTGGAAAAGAAATCTGTAAAATTGATGAGCGAGAGCCCGCAAAAACGAGGAGCCTGGTATAAAACGGGACTCCGAATAAAAAACGAACCGCACGGATAGATTTATGTTTTGAGGTTAGGATGATAAGAAAGCCAACACTCGGCGTTCTATCACTATTCCATTATTTCACCTCAACAATAACCCAACACACTCGACCCCATAACTACCTATCCCAATATCGACAAAACCACCTCGTCGCTCCGTCCCTCCAAAACCCCACCCCCCGAGAATCGTCAAGCAAAAGAAAAGCCTCCCGTTTCTTTCACCCATTTATTTTCGTCTGCAGCGAATCAATTTCCCTCCTACCGAGAGAGCAGTCCAAGGTGAGCCCGGCTATATTTAGTAGCGCAAACTTTACGGCAATTCCGCGAGCGCATACGTACTTACCCAACCCGTTTCCCGTCTTTTTTTCCCTCTTTCTCTCCTCGCTTGCATACTTGCATGCATATATACGCACGGCGCCTCCGCGTGCTGCTTTCCTTGTTTACGCGCGCGCGCGCGCGCGGCTCACGTGTATGCGTATATATGCCATTGACGCGCGCCTCTGCTCCGATAATCTCTCTTTTATTCGAGGCGCCTCGGGAGGCTTGTAAGAATACGCATATATATACGCACAGAGGCGGGCATGTGTGTGCCAGCTGCGCGCGGCGGTGGTATGCAAGGCGAAAATCGTGAACGCGTCCTCGGGCCGCTTAAATTTACGGGAATGCAATTCCGAGTTGCAGAGATATATACGCGACTTTATGTGCGTTAACCGCAGCCTCGTTATTGAGCTTCTCAGCTCGATTATAAGTTACGCAGGCCGCGAAGGTCTCGATTTCAGAGTCACACATGTGCGCGCGCCGTGACACTTAAAAAGTGCAGCTCTCTTGCCGAGCTGATTGTTTCTGGCCATGTAAGGACCGCGGCGAGGATAAACGGCCGTCATCCTGCGCAAGTACATAAATCCTTAAGCGCTTTTACCAGCGGCTCTTGTATAGACGAAAAAACCAGAATTTCGAGAAACCGAGCGCGGCCGCCCCCCGAAAAGCGGCTATCCCTCCTGGGAATTCAGGTATATATCAGCTACCTGCTTTCCAATACGTATATCCCACAGGTGTGTTCGTGCATGCACCTCGACGCTGCATACTCATATCCATAAATCAGGTCCGCTCTCCCGTGCACTTACACACATCCGGCACTTGCGTGAAATCACGTAAAAACACACACTGCACTCGCGTCGGATCGATTCCTCGTCTCAGGCTCTGCGATTATTACAAGCTCTCTTCCTCGTCGTCGCCGAGCCGTTACATAAAACGAGCACGCGCGAGAGCAAATCGACGAGCCGCCTATTAAAAAAAAGCAGCCGCTCCGAAAAATAAAAACAAACAGCCGCACACGCACACGCACGGCTCTCCACTTCCGCGAGAGCGCTGCAGTTTCTTCTCCGTATATATAGCTTTCTTACCCATAGATCCGCAGCATCCTGCACTCGCCGCGACGTCTGAGCCTTCTCCTTTTTTCCTCTAATAACGTGGATATCAGTGCGGACCGGCTGTGTGCCTGGCTTCTGATACTACGCCAGGCCACGAGAGCCGAGCGTTAAGCGCATCCATTGTGTATGTGTGTGCGAGAGAGAGAGTTGAACTTGACGGTGGACGTTGAGCGACTGACTGGCAAGATGGCCTCGCGCGGAGGCTAGCGCGCGCGCCGTGAGCGAGTTTTGTAGAGGGGAGGGATGGGATTGTGCGATGTGTAGGTATGTATAGATGTGTGTTTGAGAGAGATGTCTGTGTCTTGCTTTGGAGACGGCTTAGGAGCGTATGGATCTGTGCGAGTATATAATGTGAGGGCCTTTATTATAATGTGGTGTTTTGGTGGATGGAGTGGAGAGCGGTTGAAAGGGAAAGTTATAGTCATTGGGTTTTGTTTGGTGTGATTGTTTTTTGGGCTTGATGAGTTGTTTATTTGTCTGATTTAGAGTTTTAGTAAGGAGGTACTTATATGCTCTCTCGTGATTTAGAAAACTTTATCATTTTTATTGCGGTCGTTATAAGTAAGTTGTAGAAAGGTGTGCAATAGAAGAAATTGCTTTTACGCTCGAGCCGCAGATATACGAAATAGGTCGCTCTTATCGTTAACTATGACTAACGTCATTTATAAAATACATATAACTCATCGGGTCAACGACTCGCTCGAAAATTTCACGCACGACGACATAGTATTTTTGACATTCTTTTCACGCTTCACATGCTCATGCATACCCAGATTTCGTTTCACAAGCCCCTGCCAACTTTCCCTTCCCTTCAACTTTTAATTACGAGCCTATATCACAACTCTATCACGCGTCTCGTCCACTGCATCACGCGACTTTAAAAAGTCCCGCCGAGTGAAAAGCAACTATCGCTCCAACATACTTTTCCACTCCATTTTGCCCAAACCTACCGACCTAAAATCCCGATCATACCCAAAGGTATTCCATCTCGCACAGTCAGAGCATTATACGAAGCTCACGCGGCATGAATATGTCGCTTTGTCTCTATCCAAGCGTGTAACTAGTCTATCCTTTTCCCCGCTCGTCGCGTAGGTATGTGCGTCCGCCGGTGCGCATCGTGCCGCATTAGCTCGGCCGGATTATCTTGGCAAACGGTTAATTAATTCCCGGCGAGTGCTAGCATTGAACTAATTAGGGCCTGGAGAATCCGTGCTGGCTTGAAAAAGTAACGGTCGAGCTTGCGGGTTCGTACGGTTTGACAGTTTGGTTCGACGTGTGCTTTGGAAGTTGGATGCTTGTGTATGTTGAGGCTTGAGGAGAATTGGATTTCATTATTATAGAGCGGAACTGAGATGTATGTTGATTGTTTTGACAAGATTTTTATTATGCGCGCTGGTGCGGCAGGTTTTTAAGCTTTTTATATAGATTTTTACTCAAAATGTGAAACGTATAAGAGAGTGTAGTGTAATAGTCGCATTATCTTTTGTGAATCATGAAAGTAAAAATCAGACAATGAAGTTTGATAAAAGTTTTGGCCGAACGGTTGCGAAAACTGATTAGGGTTTAACGAACCGATCGCGGCGTTAGTGCATGGCAACAGATTAGATTCACGATAATGCACGTATATACAAAATCGCAATTTTTTCCTCGTCGATGCGGCGCAAAACCTGCTGCTAACTTTATCCATAAAATTTAATCAACCCACTTACCCAAGCACCAATTAACATTAAATACAGAAATACTAAGCATAAACGAGCTAGACTAGAACCTGAATTTTCAAAAATAAAAATATACACCATCACAAAAAAAAGTAAATTTTCACAAACTCCATAATAACCAGCAAACATCCAGCCTTACCCTCCCTTCATTAATCCCAAACTCAAGCTCCGAAAAAAAGCGCCGTCTAATGACTCACAACGGGCCATTGTTTTGCATAAAAATACACGTCCAAGCCGCCAGCTAAAAAACTCTCGCGGCAGCGCTCGTCTCTCTTCCACTCCCTCCTCTCTCGCTTGTTCGCCTCGAAAGACGTCGTCGCGTCGCGCCTCCGCACTAACACGCACGCGTCCACGTAAACAATATATACCTATATACGAGTATGTAGCCTGGATCATGCGTGTGCAGTGTATAAAGCGTCATGTCTGTGTGTGTGTGAGCGCACGTGTGTGCCCTTCGCGGCGCGCGGCCACTGTGAAATTTAACTGCGTCTGGGAGGATTAAAGAGGCAGGGACGTTCTTTCGTAATGATATAAATTTCGGGATTACAGTCGGCTGTAAAATCGAGGCTGTATATGCTGGGAAATTGAGAGAGAAACAGTATCTCGTACATAAAGTTTAATTTTTATAATAAAATTTTCGTTAAGTCGTAGAGCTAACAATAAGCGTGAATTGAAAATAATAATTTAATAAACAAATTCGCCGTTTTGTATGTGAGGCGCGCGATGAAAGCTCCTTATTTAATTTAAGCATTCGTCATGCGTTTAATTTTGACGCTGTAAAATAACTTTTGACTGCGCGCGGACACTTGGTATGCAAAACCAGTTTCCTTTATTAACATTATTATCTGCCCGGTGTGCAATGAATTTCAAATGATACCTTATAAGGTTATACCTTTCTGTACAAACATACATATTCGCCGTCGCCGAAATTTTCATATCGATGTATACATATACACAGAGGGACTCGAACCGACGGCCTGGAGATCGATTATTTTCAAACGGGATTTCTATAGTTTATTTTTACAAGTCAAAATCGGCCTTCTTCGCACTGATTTATCGCTGGTTAAAAGGTTCGAGGAACGCATTAATTATTCCGCTAAATCCTGGGCAAGGCTGCGATTCCCTATATATACATTGTCTTTCTCTTCTCTCTCGGGCCTATACCGACGCAGTCGGACGCGTAATAAATTTTTCCGCGCTCAAAAAAAAAAGGAATAACGCGTGATCTCACGAGAATAAAATAATCACCGCGTATATAAAGGAAGGACGGACAGTTTCAGCGTCTGAGTGCATAAGACAGCTCAGGAAGCTCGGGCCGTCCAATAAAACGTGAATTGCCGTTTCATCGCGTATGCGCATTAATTCGCCGATGCGCTTCCCGCTAGTATAACTTTGCATGCATTCATGAATTATCGGCTCGGTTTATTTTTACTTATACTTCAATCCCTTTTAAAAATAAACTAAGAAACGTGCTCGACGTTTTTTTTCGAAAGTCGCAACTTTTAATCGATGCGAACAGACCTATTGAAAGCACGGCGCTGTGTTTCCTCTCACTCCCATAATTGCTACTCTTTTATTTCCAAGGGGATTCTTATCTATTTATACATCCCTTTCTCTCCGCGCGTCCGCCCCGTGTCCCATGCGTGTATTATTTCTGGCCGCGCCGGCGCACTTTTCCCCCCTTTCTTTTTTTTTTCATTTTATTTTTTCTATTTTTTATACAGCTGTCTGCGAGAGCGAGAGTCTGCTTAGGCTCTGATTTATAACGTTCGTGATTATTGAAGAATTTTTAATGAACGCAGCGCGGTTACGGTGATATATGTTTTTTCTTTTTTAGAATTTTGCTTGTTCATGAGAGGCGGAAGATGAGAGACTGGGTAAAGATCGTGATTTTGCCGGTTAATGAATGGCTGGGAATGGCTTGCTGAAGTAGCCTGATAATGGGTGCAGAATGGGCAAATTGTCATTTGCACGTTATTGCCGTTATTCCCGGAATTTTCTCGTGAAAGAAAAATTGAATTATATGGTCGGGTTTTAGATGTGAGTGGATGTACGTTGAGCGATATTCAAAGCAGAATTTTTATTATTGCGGCTTTGCATAAAGAACGGAAATGACTGAATTCCTAATTATTTAATTTGAACAATATAGATGTTGGGTGAGGTATTATGCAAGAGAGATAAAAAAACATAAGCAAGCAAAAAATAAGAGTAAACAGAAATTACTTTATTTCTAATTTCTTAGACACGTCATTGTTGAGCGAGAAAAACGGATTGATTGTTATCTTTCGTAACAAATAATAATTTTGTAAATTAACTGCTTTATTTTGTCTTACGCGTTCGTCATAATTTCACTTGCAGCAGTTATTATCTATTTATTAAAGCGCTGTTATAAGTCAGGGAATGGGAAAATTAAATACACTCAAACACTTGACCCTTAACTAATACTTAAAATTTTATAAATTTCCCTACTAGACTACCTGATCACTTTCAATTTTGTCAATTAATTAGACCTCAGCTAACGCCTAACCAAGATATCTGACTGAACTGAAACGACCAGCACCAAAACTCCGCTTCGACAATACCCACAAACTCAAACCAATCCACCCAACAATAAAACCCCCACCAAACAAAAAAACCAAATTCGCAGACTCAACAATCCCTCAATCAGCCCAAACCCAACGCACTCGGCCATAAACACCCGCTCCCCAGAAAAACCAAATCAATCCAAATCCGCCTCCTCTCCAGCAAACACCACATTCATTTCGCCTGCAGTCGTCTTGAAAAAGACTGCGTCGTCAATCCCGAAAGCTGCCGTCTCACGGACGCCTCGCGCGAATAAACACACATATACCCACGTCTCCCGCTATTCTGTATAGGTATATATACACATACGCGCTGCACACGACGCTGACATTTTTACAAGGATTCACGGGCGCGTATGTATCTTTAGCGCGCGCGCGAGCGTTTAAATAGCGGCGAGCGCGAAGGTCTTAGCGAGATATATACGAGGGCCGTGGATGAGCGAGCATGTGAGGCATAGTCTTATGCTTGACTTTTATTTGGGAGCTTAGAAACGGAGATGCGCGCGCTCTGTCCTTTTTGTTTCGAGCGGGTAAATGTGTGTGGGGTTGGGCAAATAGAAGAGAGGTTGGTGAGTGTGGGGGATATGTTTAAGCGAGTGGTTTTTTAGGAGGACTTTTGGTGAAAAGTTCCTAGATATTGATGAAAAGTGTATAGATAAGGTGGTGAGGATTAAGGAATGAGTGGAGTTTTGTTAGAGAGGAAATATTGTTGCGACACGATTAGGTGATGTTAGGATATTTTTATTATGTGCAAGGTGGTTATTAAGGTGCACAAGTAAAATTTTGCTTTAGATAAATTAATATAATTACAGATTGAGATTTTGTAATGTTTTTGCAATTTACCAAGTTGTTGATAAATCGATTTAAATACATATTACGTTGATTCGTTACTACTCTAATGTACTCGAAATATCTATAAGAGCGATTAGAAAAACGTAAGTGACTTTCAAAAGTGAAAACTTCTTTTTAAAAACATAATAATAATTTTTGAGAAACAGAAAATGTTTATTTAAATAAGCAACCCTGGCGAATGCGCGGAGGCTGTGAACACTCGTAGTCTTATTTTAAAGCGTAACTAACAAGATCACGTTGTAACGAATGGAGATACATAAATTTCCGATGTATGCGTTATCGT
This sequence comes from Eupelmus azureus, assembly GCA_030522685.1. Classification (NCBI taxonomy): domain Eukaryota; kingdom Metazoa; phylum Arthropoda; class Insecta; order Hymenoptera; family Eupelmidae; genus Eupelmus; species Eupelmus azureus. The sequence continues at coordinate 21,913 of JAPYZA010001155.1, read as the reverse complement.
TTTCATAACCACTTGTACTAATTGAATATATAAAAGAAACTATGTGGATTGAAAACTAAAAGTCATTATTGAAATAAATTCGGCTAATCTGCCACCGGTTTTTAACTGAGCATTCATTTTTCACGCTTTATTAATGAGCTATTCAAGGGCGTGACATATTCAGATTGAGTTTTACGCAAGACACTTTTTTGATACTTCGCTTAAGCGTTTGACGGACAGGTCTAATATGCTACGATGGAGGCCTAGTATATTCTGTTAAAGTTAAACCTATGATTGAAAATTAAGTCGTTAACGATCTATTTACAAATTTAATAGTAGACTTCCAAATGTTTATGCTAATTTTTACAATTTAATAGGATCAGAATTATTTTTAGATTATGATTTTGAACTTTAAATCGTAATTTAAACACAAAATGTTATCAGCGTGAAAATCAATTCTTTTGTACTTGAAATCATAAGGAATGCTAATTTTTGTTGTTATAATAATAACCACAGTAGAAAACATACATTTTAACATTGGCTATCGTACAGTTTTTCCCGGAAAATAATTATTGAACTATTTTTATTTTTCTTTCCGATGCCTGTTTACCAATATTCTACAAAAGATATTCGACGAATTTACCACTTCCTACATTACTATACAAACTTATTTTTAAGAACTATAAATTATCGAAGATTTAAGAATTGGCAAATTTCAAAGGCACACAAACACCATCCAGCAGTAATTCATTCATTCTTTTTCGCTTAAAAATAAAGCAGCCTTCTAAACATACTTGGAATATTTAAGGCCCATCACATCCTCGCCGGCGGAGCGTACAGAATAACACACTCAGCTCGGTCTATCATCATTACTTTTTCTCTCCAATAAAAGCAACAAAAAAACCCTGACAAACCCAACTGTTTTCATTCCCCGAGCTTCCTGCGAATAATCCAAACATTTGCTCAATCTAATCGAATCCGGTCCTGCAGTCAAAACAAAAAGCACTATACCATCAAGCAGACCTGCCTCCCAATTTCCCCGAATCCCTCCCAAAATACATCAGCGCACCGAAAACCAATAATTCACCTCGATCTCAGCTCTCCCCTCTCACTAAATCTCGCAGCCGCACGGCAACACAACCCCCCTTAAAAAGTAAAAGCTGCAACAAGTGCGTTCGGCTCATCAATCAGCGCTTCGCTCTCACACCTTTGTCTCAAAACCGCACAGCTCGCGCGCGAATCAGCCAATTAGCTCGGCGGCAAATGAGCCGGGCAATGGAGCAGCTCTTGGCTTACATAAAACTCCCGAACAATATAAACGCGAAAAAGCAGAGCGCACTCGCTTTCACGCATTGTGCGTGTGTCTATGCACTTACGTGGCTCGATCGGCGGCTCCATCCTACACGCCAGCTCTATATATCGCTTCGGGAATTTCTCATCGACGTGAAGCACAGGCGTTCTCTTTTCTGTGAGCGTGAGACGTTGACTGGTGCTTGTATATGTGTGTGGCTATCGGAAAAACTGCTGGCTCTATCCGTATTAGTCACTTTCTTTTTTTCAAAGAGAGATACGGAGAGACAGGCACACTGGACGCGTAGCAGGTATTTGCTGGGTGTGCGGCTCAAGTGCGATGGGTGCGCGTATCGCGCTTTAGGATAAGCTGATTCAGGCGTTTATTTTCGTTCGAGTGACTTTGCGATATATTTTAGAGCTGGGTGAGCTTGCGCGCGCTTGGGAGTGAATGAGATTTTTGGTTGAACGAGTCGAGAGAGCCGCGCGTGTCGTTGTGTTGCTCGGTTCTTTTATTCTTGGTTTTGGTAATTATACGCACTTTGTTTTACGATAGAAATAACTTCACTGAAACGTAGATTTCTGTAATAAATTGGGCTACTGATCGAGAGGTAAATGTAGCTAAACTCGCGCAGAATCTAGTTTGTTGATCTACAATCTACCCGTCAACAACACAATAGAACCTCACACAAAAAAAACCATCACCCCCATTATTTCATCACACCGGCAACATCAAATTCTGACTTACACATCCCAAGCCGCGCGCGCTCTCAGCGAGCGGCCACCCGTAAATCTCAATCCCCACTAATCACAATCTTAATAACCGAAAATAGAAGCTCGCGCTCGCGCGGTCATCAACACACTCTTATCCCGCCTCGCGCGCAGCTCGCGATAAAGCCACGCCAATAACTCAATCAGCGCCCGCGTCCACCCGAAAGACCGGCCGCATTCCGAGCGAAATAACACGGCGCGCTTGCAAAATCGCCACTGTTCCTCGTCTCGGGGAGCTGTCTCAGACGGAGTGTATCCGAAAATATTAAAACGCTCTTGAAAAACACTCGCGAGCCAAGTATTCACTCATACACGCCCACGCGCTCGCGGTTAGATATTCAAGGAAAATTAGCGACGGCCGTCTAATCGGAGGCGGCGAGCCGAGGTATGTGTATATAGGTGCAAGCTCTGTTATCGGGCGCAGGCGAGCGCCGCCGCGATGTTTACGCCGCGGCGTTTCGGGAGTGACTGCGGCACTGCTTTCTCTGCGCGAGCGCCGAGAGCGACAGTCCGCACGCCCACGCGTTTTGTTATGTGCGCGCGGATAACGGCGGCGATAGTGATACGGTGGAGCTTGGGGCCGGAGGGAAGCGGAATGAAGGTTTGATAGGAGAGCTGGATTGTTTGGGATGGCGTTTGGTGGTGGGTGTGTGGGTGTGTATGAGGTTTTTGGTAGGTGCGTGATTGTGGTTGAGAAATTGAGGTTTGATGGTTTTTGGTAGAGAATGGATCGACGGTGTTGATGTGTGTGTACGGTGTAGGTGTATTTATTGGCTGAAGCAAATTTGATTATATGTTTTAAATGGCAATTATTTAAATTGTGTAATAGATATGTTTATTAAGGTGTTGCATTTATTTGAGTCGTGTATTTTTAGTAGTCTATTGATTTTTAGATAATACACCGTGAACAATATTGTCTCGTATATAAGTTAAGCAAGTTTAATTATAATTTTGATAATAAAATATTGACTATTTTTATGATATTCAATCGAATTGAGCTTTCAATATTTAATGCATAATCCTTTCAATCGTATTTTATTTATAATATACAAGCAAGCAAGTTTTTCCAATATTCCTTAATGAAAATGATTTTCTTTATAAACTTTGTCAAAAGTTGACACGTATGAAAACTCATCATGTATTTTGACTCTAAATACTTTAGGACATGTTTTTATCATGTTTTTGAGAAAACTTTCTACTATCAACGTCTTCTATTGAGGAAGCAAGAAAATGAATAAAAATGTAATTCGGCTGATAATTCAATATCAAAATGCTCGAGAAATCTTTGGTGCCTAATATATCTTTACTCAATACCTTCTACAGCCAAGTGGGCCCTCCAATTTTCCCATACACTTATAACTATATTTGCCGTATAATGTCCATCTCTAATGCCGTTCTAAATTTGTATATCTTTACAGTCGTATGACAAATCTTGGAATTATTATCTTACATGTGGTCACAGACTGCGCAAGATTTGTAGTGATTGTACTATTGAATATTCGTCTTCCTATATAACTAGTCTACTACGTAATAACCGAGCGTGGGCGCAAGCGAGAGCCGATATTTCGCGGAGTTTTCCGTGCGCGCAATCAAAAAATAGAAATGATGCCAGGGATACGTATCTACAGTTGGATTCGCGCGGGCGAAATTCACGCTTTTTCTATAAATTTATAGCGGGCAAAAAATCATTGTTGTTAGTATTTGAAACTTGATTTTTTTTTTCAAGATGCATATTTTTTTTTAAATATTAAGATGTGTGTAATATATAGTATGTTATTACGCACCTATGGAGAAAAGTAAAAAATGTCTCAGATCGCATGGAATTTGTCACCCGACAATTGACAAACATGCGATCTGAATAGTGGTACTTTTGGCCCATTATGCAAAAAAAAATATTTTCACAATCATCATTTTGGAGTATACAAGTACATAAATCTTTTTCTCGTTCAAATGTTTAAAAATGAAAAAATTTTAACTTTAATTATTTAATAGCTATTAATTACAAGCTTCATTAATTTTTTTATGTACGCTCCAAAATTATTATATTGTGTGGTAAAGAAAAAAATTTGTAAAAAACAAATATATTTATGGAATTTTATTAACTCACGTTGTATGAAAAATAACTTTGTAGAAGATGAAATTTAGCCACTTTAAGAGCTGTTAGAATTATCATTGTTTTGTTTACCATGTCTTATTATTTATTTTTCATGTAATCATTATAACGTTTATTAACTTTACTGAGATGACGACTAATTCTTCCTTTAAGATCTAAGTTTTCTTCTGATTGTTCATACTTATCAATCAATACATCTTTAAAAATAATAATGTAAAATTAATTTAGTAATATTTTTTAAGATTCTAAATAATATTTAAACTTTTGTTTTAAAAAATATTTTACCTTGCATGCATTCATACATGTTTGTAAGGCTAAAATTCTTCTTTTTTTGTCCTCTACATAGTTTACCAAATCCAGTATAGTTTTTAAGTACAGATGGTCTCATCACACTATTTATAAGTGATGCAATATCAACTGGTAAACCTTGATTACCATTAATTAAATATTGGAATAAGTATCTCTGAAAATTAAATATGTTTTAACAATGTATAAAGTGTTAAATTTTCAATAAAAATAATAAATATTAATAAACATCTTTATGTTATTGATAATAGTAACTAAATATATAAAAATATAACTTTTAATCTAGATTGAAATTTTTGTATAATTAACATGATTTTGTTCATTTAAAATTATTTCAAATTAAATAGAAAAATTAAGAACAATATTTACCAAATTATCTCGTTTTTCAATATTTTCTTCTAGCTCTGCATCGAATTCTTCAAACTCTTCTAGATCATCTATTGGTAAACTAATTTCTAATGTCTTTTTTATTTCATTTAAATAATTGCTAGTATAAACTTTAACTCTTTTTTGATTGACTAAAATTCCAAATTTATTTCCTAGAGCGTTAATCACACTTTTTTGGATGCTTTCAGTAGTTTTATTAACATTGACTTCCATTTCTGCAAGAATTTTTACAAAGGCCACATCCTTTTTGTCTTAAAAAAATCATATAGAAACACATAATTAACAGCTAAAAACTAAAATCTTTTGTAAAGAGTATATAGACGTGAGTTTTATATCCGAAGTTTTACATTTATTGCAGTAATTATACAAATTTAATGAAAAATTCAACAAAAAATATTGATAAAGTTATTTAAGTTTATAAAAAAATTTTACTTTGACTTGACTTTGTTTAAATGACCGTGGGTCTAAATTAGACCCCAACATGCTGCGACTCTGCTAAGGCGTAAAAAATTTCACTAATGTTTGCGGGAAAATTTAAATTCTTCAGGTTAGGTTATAGCATTTCACCGAATTTCGAATTCGAGGAAATTGTTTTAAAATTCTTTTAAAAAATAGTAAGTATGTACTTTAAAGTAATTTATAAAAAATACAAGTTTATCAAAATTAAAATACAAATTAAAAAATATAAAACAATAGAAAATAAAGTAAAATAAATCAATATTAAATATTATTAAAAGAATAATAAAACGCTCACCGCACAATATCATCGCAATCACCGCAAAATATGTGAATATCTATGTACAATGATCTTTAGAAAAACACTTACCAGTACTGTTAAGCATCTCCGTCCACTTTTTGATTTTATCATCGTTGATGGGAACCTCTACTACAGATTGTTCATCGCTGCTCCTGTGATTGTACTCCATTGGTACTCTTTCAGTTTTTAAAATTTCTAATTACTCCAAAAAAATGATTATAATATAGAATATATATTTTTCACGAATGAAGTTCAAGAACTGTGACCTTTATTCAAGATACTCTCTCCGCGAAATGCAGCGCGTGAATGCGCGGCTTGGGGGTTGCGACTGGTATATTCAAGCAAGGTCTGTTCTTCGAATTTAAAGACCGTTAAGGTTTGAATTTAAAAGTTTTCTCTTCGTTAATTATTAAAAAAGAAATATTAATAATCAGTTATTAATTAATTAATTAAGCAATTAATTTAATAGTTTATTTTATTTTTAATGCAAATTACTGAGTTTTTTAATATATCGTTTAGATTCTTTGCTTTTTCTAATTTTAATTTACTCGTAATATTATCTTAGGTACTTTGAATGTATTCTTGTTGATATTTTATAAATTATATATAATAGCAAAATAATATTAGCAAATTCAGCTAATTACAAAATACTAAAATATTTATTCAAGTAATAATATATTATTATATTTTCATTAATTAAAACTTGTGTATATAAATTAGTTATATTTATACGTGCTTATTGCGCTCAATTTCATCATGTAATTCGTTAATAAGATTCTAAAGAACGCTTAAACAGTAATAAATACTTTCTGCTTTAAGTACTTTTCTTTAGACAATATTCGTTTTCAAAACCTTGCGTATTAAACAAAAGTACAGGTTACGATTTATTCTAAATTTCATATAAATAAATACTAAAATAATTAAAAAATTTAATACCTAGTTGATTGTTGTTTTATTATTAAACTATTTAAATGTACAAGTATAATTATTCTTTGCTAAATTAAATTGCGGAAAACGAAGCAGGTATTTATACTCATTAATCGTAATTAAATTGCATTTTTGAGCATATTCAAATTTATTTTATAGTCTATCATATCTAATTGCTCTTGTAAAGACGTTGCGACATTCAAAACCCGCAATGAATTAAAAATTTGTGAGTATTAAAACTACGTATGAACCAAAACGGGCAGTCGTACGTTTGATTTACGAAACTGTCTCTTTAAATCATAACATAAGGCCATCACTTTTTTAAGAGAGGATTATAAGGATTTATTTTTAAGAGTACTGCAATTTTTTATGGAGTTTTAGGGTAACGGTAAATTTTTATGTTTGGATAAATATAAGAAACAAATATAAAATACTTAAGAATAACAATTTTATGTTCAATAAAGTGATACAAATAAATCAAGAATTTGTTCTAAACAAGAATGATCTGTAAACAAAAGCTCTTACGATAATATAAATTGTCATATGGGCGATAATAACAAGCTCACTTTGAACTTGGATTTTATTTATTCAAATCCACAAATAATTTTTTTAACATAAATGATTGGCATACAGCCTGTACGCATAATGAGCCTTCGTACCTAAACTTAAAAGTATGATATTAAAATACTCCATCTTACATGTAGTAACTTTTACAATTTCATTTCTTACTCGTAAATATGTAAAATAAATCGTGCATCATCATCAATTGACGCAATCGTGAACTTGCGCACCAACACATTCTCTCAGTAGTCTATATTTGGGTGTTCCAAAGATAATTGGGGACTTCACTCAAGCAAGTACAAATATATTTGCAAAATGATGATTTTCGATTATCACACGTACACTTATATCCGTAAAACGCAGAAATGTGCAAAGTCATGTAAAAGAAAGGCGTATAACTTTTTCGCAAAACAAAAATTCGTTCGTTATTGCTAAGATTAATTCCAATTAAAAATAAATATTTTAACGAGCTTAATGTTCGACACAACTCAAATAAAGAAATCATCGCGAATGAACGATTTAAAACCCACACTTAATAGAACTTAATTAGCATTTCATTGTTTTAACTTTAACGCTCTGACACGACTAAACCTGTGTTCAGGAAACGCGCGTCATTTACCTGTCAATCCGCGACTCAATCACTAACGAATCACTCTGTACATTACTATCAAATAATTTGACGCTTTTTTTCGAGTTGAAAAAAAATTGATTTTCTTTATCTTCTAAAATTTGAATCACCATTCATGTTTCTTCATTCACTGGCCCTTCTCGTCGATATAGGCCTTGATAGCCTCTTGACACTCCAGTGAACACCAATGCTGAATGAGCAGAAAACTTTCTGCTTCCAGCGCTGCATCTAATTTTTTACGAAGACTGTGTCGTAGTAAAGCTTTTGTTGCTTCCATTGACTAAAATTAATACATAATATATTAACATACAATTTCAAGAATTAAAAATTAAAAAGCAAACTAATATTTTTTATGAAAATACAAGGCGTAAAAATATGTTTAATCTATTACCTGTGAAGACTGTTCGCTCATAGCTTTTAATGACGGTAAAAGTTCACCTTGAAACCTGTCTGGCCATAAAACTCTTGTAACAAGACCTGCTCTTAGTGCTTCGTTAGCGGTTAGTACTCTACCACCAAGTAATAACTCGTTTGTCTGCAATTATGAGAAAGAAAACTTAGTAAAAAGTTAAGTTGAATTAAATTAATAAAAATAAGAAAATAAAATAATTTATTTACCATTGCACTGCCAAGACTGTGCGATAACGTCAAAACTGCGGCGCCTTCAGCTATTTGACCGAGTTTACCGTAAGGAGTGCTAAATGTGGCCTTGTCACTGGCTATCACAAGATCAAACAAAGGCAACATTGTCACACCTAGGCCAATAGCTGCTCCTTGTACACCAGCCACGATGGGTTTATTGAATGTCGCCAATGCTCTAATGAACTCTCTATAACAAAGAGTTTATTTATTATTTATAATTTCATTGTGAAATAATATTCTAGCGATAATTATTCACATTTTAAAATTAAAAAAACATTTGAAATTAACTTTATAAGAAATAATTAGTGCTTAAAAAAATTTTTTAAATATGAAAACTAATACTTACTTGACAGCATTAGTCATTTCTTCAACTCGAATCTTTCGCTCTTCTTTATTTGAATGTAATAGAGAGGAAAGTTCTAAACCTTCGCAAAAGCTTGTTCCCGTAGAAGTAAATAAAACTACTCGACAATCGTCGTCTTTCTTTAAAATTGACAATGCTTCCCGAATTTCATTCATCACCTGTTCGAATTTATAATTTCTTTATTAGATTTAATTTATACAAATTTTAATGTGTTAAAAATAACAAAATCTTTACCTGTATCGTGATGGCGTTTCGAATTCCAGAAACTGGGGCTGAAGGAGTCAATATTAATTGTACAAGATGTCCATGCTGCTTTACATTTATTTCCTTATTGCTAAACAATTTTTTAATGTCTACTTTTTCTTCATCGATTGATTTTGAAAGATTTGTACTTCCTATAAAGAGTAATATATTTGTAAAGAAATGCAATCACTGACTGTATAAAGTGATAATTAACCGATACTAAACTGATACTAAACTTACCTTTTTTACGATTACTAGATGCGCTCGACGATCGCGATGTGCCACTAATATTCGACAAAACAGACGCAGCCTCGGCCAAACACGCTGATAATTCGTCTTGACCCTTTGGCGATGATTTGATATCACTCGATATCGAGTCCGTTGATGATTTATTTTTTGGCACTTTTTTACTTTTTGAAACTGTTTTGGTTGTGGCTGCTACTGATGGAGACGTAGCAACGTTCGACCTCGTAATTTTTTTTATTGGTGTCTTCTCACTCGTCTCCGATTCAGATTCAGATTTTACTGAAGCTTTCTTTTTGGTTTTCTTAAGATCTAACTTATCGGTCGTGTCCTGCGAAAGTTTCCTCTTGGATTTTGTCTGAGGTTCGAGATCATCACTCTTTACAGATTCAGGAGGCTGGTCTACACTAACACGTGGACTCGCCGAGGCGCTGGAAAACGAGCTGGACGAATGTCTGCGGATGATACGTGATGCGTCTGCCGCGTTCCGTATTTTTGCAGGAATAATAAAGTCCGATGGCGTACTTGCCGATGTAGAGACGGCAGCAGCGCTGGTCGTAGATTTTGTGGTTTCTTTAGACTTTTTCTCGGTTTGTGGCGACGCTTGATCAGCCTGTAAATTAATATTTAGTTTTTTAAGTAAATAAAAATATTCGTACCATTAATTTGGAAATAAAAAACAATTTTTAATGCAAATTTAAAATATTAAATAAAAGTGAGAATCTTATTAACTTTAGAGTAAAAAATATTTTATAAAATTTTCTTTCTTTTTTAAAACTTGATTAACATTTTTTTTACGTTTTAAAATAACAATTTAAATGGAAGAATAAATTTAAATTATTATTCTTTAAGTCATGTAATTTTCAAGTAAATAAAGTCAATATTAAAATTACAAAACACTTACTGTAGCATTCCTTCTCGATCTAGGAGAAATTTTGGCGGTTGTAACGCTCGAATTTCTAAGCCTCATTACTGCATTCTTTACTAGTTTCTTTCTAAGACTAAGTTCTCTTTCAGCCTTTTCTACGTCCATTACTTTTTTCTGTGATTTGGTAATTGGAACTAGCCTTTTCCGCAAGTCCGGCTGCTCAACATCGTACAACAGATTTACTACACCCTCGTCTTGCAGCAACCTATCGATTTCGGTCACTTTCTTCGGTTTGGATACTGGTGCTGATGTTGGGGATTTATCCCTTACGGAACTCTTGTTAGGCGACGAGGTTTTTGTCGCAATTGGCGATTTAGCTGAAGCCGCAGCCTTCTTTTGTCGCAGTAAATTTTTAACTACTAGTTTCCTCTTTGAGATTGGTGCATCTTTCTTCAATAATCCAATTTTAGATCGTTTTAGAGCGGTAATCTTACCCTTGATACTGCCTGATTTTGATTCGGCTTTAGCAGCAGTTTGTTTCGTTTCAGCTTTAGTTGGAGTTGTTTTTATTTCTGCTTTACTTGCTTTCACATCAGGCTTGCTTTGCTTAGTATCTGATTTAGTTTGACTGGACTTTGGAGTAGCTGGAGTAGTGTCTTCATCAGTTGACTCAGATTCTTTAGGTGTCGAGGTGCTGATATCGTCCTTCTGCTTAGTAACTTCGGAGGACTCTTGCGAAGTCTTTTTACTTTCTGCTACTTTGCCCTTGCATACCTGCATACGTACAAAAATGTATTAAACCAACAAAACAAAAAATTTTTAGAAAAGTTTTTAAGATATTTTAATTGTAATGAAGAAAACAAACTTATTATATTTTTTTTAATTTTACCTTTTGTCGTTTGACAGCAAGTTCATGCTCTCGGGCTTTTTCTGTAAGCTTTCGTTTTCTACCAGATCGTGATTCTTCAACGCCGAGTTCGACATCAGCAGAAGCACTGCTTCGTGTGTTCTGATTGTTATTTTCTTTCGTTTCTTTTAAAGATTTTTTAGGTGAATCCTCCTCTGTCGAATCTAAACTTATGATCTCCTTAGAATCATTACCTTCCGTATTTGATTCCGTTTGTTTATTCGACTTGCCTGCTGACCTGACGTTCCTTTTAGTAGGTTTTTTCTGCGATTCGGCAGTTGGTTTTTTCGTAGTTATATTAGGCAGCTCAAGAAGTTGCTTTAAGGCTAATTCTCTCTCTACGACAGGATCTAGTTTTGTAGCTGAAAATAAAAATTAGACAATTACTGTATATAAAAAAATTGTCTATTATTGTACTTAAACTAAATTTAGTTTGTTATAAATGTTTAATTGTATTTTACTTACAACTGCCATGAGAATCTTCAGAACTCGAAACTTTATTACTACTTTTCTCTTGCGTAGAGTGTGGTTTTAAGTTAGACCAGTCAGGGTCTACATCGCCTTCCAAAATTGCTAACAATTCTTTGTCTGTCGACGCTGCTGATTTTTTCGGTTCTACCTTTGTTTCTTCAATGGATTTATTCTTGTCACCCTCCAAATCCGCGAGAGCAGACTGCAAAGGAATACGAGGTGGTACAGCAACGGGTCCTGCGGCTGACAATTGACTGGACAAACGCTGGGTAATCTTTTTTACGAATACAATGTCAGCTGTTTTTGGCGTCACGAGATCTTTTTGTTTTTCTCGCAGGCGTTCTTTTAAGACTTCGTTTACCTCGGCCGTAGACGCAATCTGACTGGTTAAGTGTAGACCTGGGATCTTCACTCCGGGTCGTGGCGACTGAAGTTTCGGTTTAATATCTGCTTGGTCTTTCGGCGAACGACTAATAGAGTTATCTAAATCAAAAAATTTAAGTAAATATTGATTTAAATCTTTAAAAACAATTTAAATGAATTTTATATTAGTTTAATCAGTTGATTCTTTACCTTTGGTTGGAGAGTAATTCGATTTTGGAGACTTATTGCTTGAAGTTTTTGAATCCGATCCAGTTTTGTTTAAAGGTGATAATTTCTCCGTTTTTATAACTTTGTCTTTTCCAGGCGTGCTTCCTGCTATTGGTTCCTTGAAATTTTCATAACTGTTTAATTCTACTGTATTGCTACTAGTGATTACTTGCTCTTGCTGAGCGCCATCGTTCAGTAAATTCTGTAATTCCATCTCCACTGAGTCTTGATGCTCTTTAAACATGGTCGAGGACTGATTGTTTTCCTCGTCACCATTCTCGTCCTGCCAATCGTCAAAGATATCCTGTATTACCTTACGGTGGCTATCGGTAGATTGTGTCGACAGATGTAAATCTAAGTCATCCTCTTCATCGTCGTTATTAGCTAGTTGATCATATAAAGATGTATCGGTTTTCTTCGTTTGTTCAGAGGAAATATCGTTTTCTTTTGGCTTTTCGTCATTTGACTCGACTTTGATTTCGTTTTTATTGCTTAACGTCTCTTCAATCTCTTCAGATTTAAGCTCATCGACTTTGGTTTTACTCTGGCTTTCAACTTCTATTTCTTTTGATGGGATGTCTTCCTGAGAAGTAAATTCCACAGAACTAAATTCTGTTAAGACTGCAACGTCATCTGAATTTGTAACGATTTTTGTTTCCTTTAACGGTTCTGTTATGAGTACTGAATATTCAACCTTTTCAGATGAAATCTCAGATTTTGTTTCTTCATTTTTACTATTAACATCACTGTCATTAGCAAACATAGTATTATCTTCTTTTTTTATATCTTCGTTTGGACAATGATTTTCAGCTTGTGTCTGAGGTTCCTCAGTAGCAACGATTACATTATCATTAACTACATCACTCACAATGCCAACAGTTTCTATTTCCATTGATTCAATATTGTCAACTTGAATCGAGTTTATGAAAGTTTCTGTTTCTTTTTCGTTTGCAAAAACATTTGCCAAATTTTGTTCAGGAATTTTTACATCATGAACTTCATTTTTCAAATTCTGATTTTCAACTTCACTTATATTTTCTGTAATATTTTCACTACTAATCAGAATATGATTACCAATTGATTCACTATGTACTGAAACAGGAACAGAATCATTTGTATTTATTAAAGGAACTGGTTCACTTGAGTTTTGGACTGGTTCAGAAACAGTTTCTGTTTGATTAGTGTCTTGGTTTGTCTCTAAAACAACAGTATTATTGATATCAAAATTTTCTTGAGACTGATATGAAGGCTGATTCGTCAGAACAAATTCTTCTACCTTTACCTGTAAATAAACAAAATTGAATTAACTGTATTTTCTTAGTATGAGTGTCAAACAAGCTAATTAAAACAAAAAAATAAATATATCAACGTTATTTTTTTATTTTTAACTACTAAAATAAAAAAGAAACAAAATAAAAACCTCTTTATGATTTTCGCTGAAACCAGTACTGTTTCCATCAACATTATTCATTTGCGAAATAGTTTCAACATCATCGGATTCTGTTTGCAAAACTATGCTTTCCGTATGATTTTCCTGACCAATTCCATCAGTACTACAAGAAATTAAAATATTGCTGTTACATTGTTCCTGAGTATTGACACAATCATTTGGCAACATAATTTCAATGCCAGGTATTTCACAGTTTACGGCTGACCCTTGGTTATCATTTTGAACTACAATTTCTTGTACCAACTGCTGAGATATAAACTCAGTGCCTTGATTTGTGCTGTTTACTTCAATCATTTGTTCATAAACCGCCTCATGATGTTCCATGATTGCAATTAATGCAAGTCACGAATGACTTCTGTAAAAAAAAATATAAATAAATCGTCTAAATTTTGATGTGCGCAAGAAGCTTTTCGGTATCACAAAAAACTGTATTTTAAACAAATGCAAATGATCAACATTCTGATAAAAATTTAAACCAAATCAAATGCTTTCCAATACTCCCAGTGTTTTAACTTTGCCACACAACTTATGGTTCCAGCATTAGCTCATTTCGCTTTCTTTTTTCATTTTCAGTAAGAAACAGTTTCGCAAATCAACATTGTTGACTAAAGACGCAGCAAAATCTACGAAACAAGAAATCAACACAAGGGGGCATCTACGAAAACAATCAAAAACCAATGAAAACAAAAATTTCAAATGAGCTACTACAACTAATACACAAACCAATAAAGGAACCATAAAATAAACAAGAAAAATCGTCATGCGCCAGCATCAACCAGCGAGCAATACACGCACATACTCACGTCTAAGAGAGCCGCGTGGAAGCCTTGAAAGAGGCAGCACCACGCGGTATATTGCTCGCAGGAAGGCCGTAAAAAAAAATCCAGGCATGCGTAATGGCAACGAAAACAAAGTCACACGGGCTTTTCGTAATACACATGTAATTACTCTCTCTCTCTCTCTCTCTCTCCTCTCAACTTACCACACTTGGCTCTATAGCACGCGCTGCCCTTCCCCCCGGCGGGGGCGCCTTATCCAGATAGAGAAAGAGAGCGGCGGCTCTCTTTGCTTTAGCGAGAGAGGAAAACTGTCCAGCTCCCCCCGGGCCGGTCACATCTCCTTCAAGGTGTCTTGCTCGCTGGACGATTAAAAGAAATAAAAAATCCTCTCCTACTCGGTGCGGCCTCGGCAGCGATAAAAAGCTCTCTCGGCAGACTTTGGTCAGCGCACTCGCATTTTGTTTATCCTCCTGCGGACGCTCTGGAAGAATGCGCTATACTATAACACTTTCGGCGGCTTGCTTGAATACATACACACAGCAGCAGATAGCAGCGAGAGAGAGAGAGAGCGACTCTTGGTGTATATAGCGGGTGACGGAGCCAAGAAGCGCGGCGACGAACTTAACCTCGGAAAACTCGTGTGTATGTGTGTGTTGTGCACTGTGCCGCTGAGAAGAAGGAAAAACGCCGCGTGTTAACAACGTCTGTCTCCTTCAGGCGCGCTGCTGGTTAGTGCTCGTATCTCCGTCTCTCTTCTCTGCCTCGTCTTCTTCTGTTTGGGCCTCCCGAGCAGTCCGGTTCTCTCTCTCACTCTCGATTCGCGCGGCAAGGTATATATACTTATAAGCTCGTTTCCTTCCTCGGGGCTGGCTCTCTCCCCGTGTATACAGGAGAGAAGAAAAAAAGCTGCACGGCGCGCGCTCTCGCACTGCGACTGGATGAGTGCAGCGCGCGGCGCGGGAGGAAGAAGGGGAACTGCTGCGATCAACACGCACGCACGCACTACGGACGACTGCAAGTGTATCTTGCCGACCCGGTTGCTGTGTAAGTAAATGCAGATAAGACAGAGAGTAGTTAAGCCGGCCCCGCGACTGCGCAGTGGCCGAATGGAAAATGGAGGGGGGGGGGGGGGGGCTGCCAACCTAATGGGTGGTTCCTCTGGGTTTGTGTACCTGAGATGTGTTTTTGTATACTATATATAGTAAGTTGGGGGTTTAGTGCAAGCGTGGTATTTTGATGCGGTGACGAATTGTTTTGATTGTTTGTCAACGATGCAGGTAGGGTAGATGTAGGATTTACGGCTTGCGCTGATGGGTTTTTCAATTGGTGATATTTGAATGTTAGAACACTGGTAGAGTAATTAGATTTTGTTAGTGAAAATGTTATTTAATTATTGCAAATTTAGATAGTTTACTCTTAGTAGTTTGCTGTATTAATAAGTTTTTATTCGAAAGGGAGAATCGATAATATATAACTAATGAAACTCAATCAATTAATTTCATAATTGGAACGATGAAAGCAAACGCTTAAAACATACATCAGAGAAAATAAACACTAAAGGTAGCTACGACCTTGCATGTCAAAACGTACTTTATTTACCGTTAATTTTCGGAACAACGAATTCATCGGCGCCGGCGCATATCTCTTTAAACGCCTTTCAAAACTGCATTTCCTTTCATTGAGGTAATTAGATTTCCGATGCGTTGGCAGAATTGCCGAAAATAAAGACCAGTGGCGCCCTCACTATTTATCTGTTGCTCGCTGTATATAAGTGCCTATATATACACGTTTTTATATCGCTTGAGATATTATGGCCTGAAGAATGCCGGATTTGCAACAGCAAAGCGGAAGCTAAGCACCTTATTTGTCGTAATTTGCATGGGCGGTGCAGCTGCGAACTACTTAGCTCACTGCGGGGGTGGCGAGAATGACCATAAGGTGTATATACACAACACAATAATACCGGAAATTCTGTTGTGATTATTGTGACAAAAGGATAAAAGTATTAGTAAACAGTTATTTCTTGTACTTTGAATGACGTCATTGGCATGTTTTTCAGCCGCTTTTACACTAAATGTTTGCAAAGTATTATTAATTTGTCGTTTATTATACTTGCAATTGAGATGCTCCCGTATCTTTTGGTATGTGCAGGATATTTTTTAATGTTTAAAAAATGTATAAAAATATTTAAATAAAATATTCTCATATTAATGTGAGAAGGAGAATTTTGTAAATTAAAGATAATTAGGGTAGCTGTATTGTAACATATACTTTTTTGTTTACAAAATGTTAATAATAAAATACAAGTTTATGTGACCTCTGGGAAAAATTTTTAGCGTTAACTATAGTAAAAAAATTTTAGCGCTAACATATACTTATGTGTACAAAATGTCAAACTTATTCAAGATTTACAATTTAAAATATATATTTCAAAGTATATACCAAAAATTTTTTTGATACCTTATTTTATTTTAAAGTTTATGAAAAACAAATTATATGTTATGATACAGCCATCGTAAAACTATAATTAATTAATTATATATAATGTATTTACGGAATAACATAATACAAATTATTAACGTCTGTAGTTTCATAATAATTAATAAATGAATATGTATACCTTTTTGTAAAATTAATTTTACATAGTTTTTTCTTTAGCTTATCAGAAAGTTGAAATTTAATACAGATATCGTACCTGTAATAAGTAAATAAGTCTATTTTTGGTACAATAGCTTCCCAAACTATTAGATATGTATATTTAATTTATTTTATCAATAAATTTTTATTGAGTAAAAAATAAAAAAGTTTAAAAAATGAAGTTTCTTCCACGATTTGGGGGGAAAAAAGATTCATTTCACTTGAAATTTTAGAAAAAGGTAATTTTTTAAGTACTTTCATTGAGTTAATTTAAAGACATTAAGAAAAAATTATGTTGGAAAATTTTAGGAACGACTATATTTTAGTGAAAAATAATCATGAATGATCGATTTTTTAAATGCTCAAAAACTAATCTTTTTCACTTTTTAATACATTTTTTAAATTAAAAAGAATTTTAAAAAATCACTTTTTGGTTTAAATTTTATAACAATTGTAAATTATACTTGGTGCTATGATTTTGTAATATTTTTGCAAATGTGAAAGAATGGTCAGAAAATTTATGGGGATATAGCGATAAATTTATTTTGATAAAAGTAAGTGTCAATGAATTGGCAGCGGGTATTCTCTTTGATACAGCGCGGAAAAATCAATATATTTTTCATAATGTTCTAATTAAATTTGAAACAAGTGGTTTTTCACTCTGGTTTGATACATGAAAAGTCGCTCGTATTTCATACGATATTCCTAACTGAAAATATCTTTTAATAATTTAATTAGGAAATGTATATTTTTTTATTTATTACAAATATCTTGGCTGATAATTCATAATTATATCATTTTAATCCTGGAATGTTTTTTTACAGCATTGAACGTCATGAGTATTTTATTTACCTCTGATAATGGATGGATAATTTCACATCTAGATTATTTGCATAACGTTTATAAAGCAGTAGAAGATGAACAAGAAATAAAATCTCTTAAATTCAATAAAGCGGTTTTTAAAATAAATTCACAGTATTTACGACAAAGTCAAATAAATAGAAAAGACAATGTAAGCGCTTTGAGAAAAAGAAAAAGAAAAAGTATTCACAAACTACCTCAAGAACTTTTAAATCAGGTATCATAATTACTAAAATTTAAGATCATGAATTAGTTTGAATTAATTTTAAAGCATACCGATTTTTTATTCATTATAGAGTGATTTCGTTAAAGAAGTTAGTGAAAGACTTCTTGATGATGCAAAATGTCTCAATTTATTTGAGCCTACAGATTCTGATAACAATGAAGAATCGAGATTAGAATCAAAAAAATTTTTTTTGGACACATTTGAAGCCCATCAAAATTATCATGGATCTAACAGTAAAGATGTTGCAATCATTGCTGAATTTCACAATGAAAAATATGTTTTTCCGAAAAATAGTATGTTTTACTGTTACAATATAAAAGAACTAAATAAAAAAATTAAGATTTCTGATCATTTTGACTTAATACTTTTGGATCCACCTTGGTGGAATAAATCAATTAGAAGGAAAAAAATAAAATTTGAAGAAAGCAGGTAATTATAAAAATTTTTCTTATATTATTATTTATTTTTTAAATCTAATATTATTACAATTTTTAGTTACAAAATGATGTATAACTCAGAACTTGCTGAAATTCCGATTGAGAATCTTTTAGCTTCGAACGGAATCATTGCTGTTTGGTGTACAAATTCTTCTAGTCACGAAAAAACTCTTTTAGAAGAAATTTTTCCAAAATGGGGCATCATTTTCAAAGCAAGATGGTATTGGCTCAAGGTAGTACAATTAAATGCAATTAAATTATTTCTTTAATAATTCGCACTATATTTTAATTTTTAGATTACACAGAATGGTCAAACCATTTGTAATTTTGATGACGTGCATGGTAAACAACCATATGAACAACTAATCATAGGAACTTCGACTTCAAATGCCAATTTTAATATTCCTGATAAAAAAATAATAATAAGCGTTCCAAGTGCTGTTCATTCTCACAAGCCTCCCCTGACAGGTAAGTAGAAATAATATTTATCCACTTAATACATTTATAAACCTACAACTTTATATATTACGTGATATTTATGTTTTAGAAATTCTCAAATCTTATTTGCCTGAAAATCCAAAATGCTTAGAAATCTTTGCTCGGTATTTATTACCAGAATGGACTAGTTGGGGCTTGGAAGTTTTGAAATTTCAACATCTATCATTATATACTACAGTATAATGTAAATAAGTGCCTGAAAAGCATGCTATAAAATAGGTATTATTTTTTTATAATATGTGTAAATAAGTGAAGACTGTTTTTTATATAAAGATCTTATTTATTACAAAAGTTAGACATATTTTGTATAAAAAATTGTCAATAATTAAATTTTTTTTTTAAATATAGAGTTCTATTTCTTTTGGTTTTATACTGACACACGAAGTTATTTTTCGAGGTAATTTATTAATGCTAAACCGAATTTCCGTTCTTATAAGGCGTCCGGTAGCCAGTCGGATTCATTGTTTGCCACCTCCAGAAATCTCGACCTAAAAATTTATGGTAATCAATTACAATATATAGTTAAAATAATAAAAATAAAATTTCGTATAAAATAATTTTTGATTCCTTACACATCTGTTCGATATTGAATTTAGCCTTCCAGCCCAACTCCTTTTCCGCTAAACTCGTATTCGCAAACATCGAAACAATATCGCCATCCCTCCTTTCTTTAATTACGTACGGTACACACGTTCCTGTGACTTTTTCAAAAGTTTTCACCAATTCAAGAACGGAAACGCCACTTCCAGTACCGAGGTTGTAAATTTTAAGTCTTGAATGTTGTTTATGCAATGCGTTTAAGGCAGCGACGTGGCCAGATGCCAAATCCATTACATGAATGTAATCCCGAATTCCTAAATTTACAGAATCAAATTGAATTTTATGAAAATATTAAAAGACTTGTTGTTATAAAAATTTTTTAAAGTACCTGTTCCATCTTTCGTAGGGTAATCTCCACCGAATATAGTCACTTCTGATTTTTGACCGAGGGCTACTTGAGCTATAAATGGCATAAGATTCGTAAACTGTTTTGTTGGATCTTCACCTATTAAGCCGCTAGGATGAGCGCCAACAGGATTGAAATACCTTAACAAAATGATTAAATCACCTTCTCAGCTATCGATATGTCTTTGAGCATCTCTTCTATGAAGTATTTTGTCCTACCGTAGACGTTCGTTATGTTACCAGTAGGATGATCCTCTGTGATCGGGAGAGTCTCTGGTTCTCCATAAACGGTACACGAACTGCTGAATACCAACTGGAAACATCCAGCAGCTTTCATTACCTAGAAAAGTAAGCATATTTTATATTAAAATTATAATTACCCGTACATTTTTCGCCATAGTAGACCTTTAAATAATTGATTATAGCTTCTCAAAATAACTTCAAAATAGCCTACCTCTAATAAATTAATAGCACCGATAATGTTATTCTTGTAATAGTGAAGAGGAACTTGCATAGATTCTCCTACGGCCTTGATGGCAGCGAAATGGATAACACAGTCTATTTTGTGCTGAAATAACAAATAAAAATACGTTTGTAAAATCATTCAAACTTTACAAGGGACCAAAGTATACAGAATTTTTTGCACTACCTTATTGAATACTTCTTCAAGCTTGTCTTTGTCGAGCAAATCGCAATCGTAGAACTTGACTGTTTTGCCCGTTATTTTTTCCACTCGCTTCAGGGCGGCCGACTCGCCTTTACCCTCGGTCACGCTGTTGGTGAAATTGTCGATGGCCACGACTTCATAGCCAGACTCCAAGAGCTCGATGATGCAGTGGCTGCCGATGTAGCCGGCACCACCGGTTACGAATATCGTTTTCCAGGAATTTATTGGCGGCATTTTCTACAAGCGATCGGATTTAGAAAACTTTATTAAGGTATCCTCGTTTGATAAAAATATATAGTACTTAACAGAATGATTTTTAAAAATATTGAAAAGATGTTTATTAAAGGTTCGCAAATGTAAATCTTATTACTAGAGCTACTTTAGGACTGAGCTCACAAATCCTTCTTTCTTTATTGAGTCAGCCATAATAATGCAAGTATTGTTTAAGTACAATTTCTTACGATGAGGAGATGATAATAAGGAATAAAATGAATGCAATTTAACATACAATGTAAATGACTTAATTTACTAATTTAAACGAGGTATTGCGTTGTAATAATGTAATAATAATAATAATTTATTAAAGTAAATAATATAACTGAAACCGTAACTTGTATACATTCACATTCTTTATTTTTAAGGCGAGATAATGAAAATGCACTAACAAATTATAAAATTACACAAACTCGAATTAAGATGATTTTTTAATGATAAAGGTGTGTTTAAAGTGCATAGCTTAAATAAAATCTTATTTTTCCACTTTCAATTTTTTTGTCAAACAATTTTTAACTACAATCATGACGACATTGTATTAAAGAAATTCATATTTTTGAATCTGTTTTGCTTGGGTAAATTGGACAGATTTGGTACTCCATGGTTTAATGGAAAAACATTTTTTATTTACATATTTTTTGTGTTATTTGCAATATCAAAAAGTTTGCAATACCGAAAAGTACCATTTAGTTTTCGATTTTGTTACCATTTAGTTTCGAATATTATGTTAGATTTGTAAAAGAAAAATGCATGAACTAAAATTTTAAATAAATGAGAATTTTTAAATCATACCGTTCTTCCGCAAGTCGACCGAATTTTTGCAATATTAGTGTCAGTTAAAAAGTCTTGCAGCAGAAACGTAACAGAAGTAGATTTTGTGTACAGTAAATTGATTTGAAAAGAGTTTTCATAATTGCTCATTTTAAAAAATTACTATTATCCAGTTCATTTATTTATTAATCCACAAAAACACTTGCAAAAAATATTTCCGCCTTTAGAAACATCAATAAAAACATTCCAGCTCTCCATGCTCATAAGTACTCGACTAATAATCAGAACGCAAACACCATTAGCGCATCCGGAGGGAAGACG
>JAPYZA010001154.1:0-22616 GCA_030522685.1 Eupelmus azureus | reverse complement strand
TAATTAGATCGCTCGACCTCAATATCTGCATAAACAATAAAAAAAAACCTCGCGCCAAAGAATCTCAAAACTCCTTCAAAGCCTACAAAACGGCCTCATAGCGAAACGAAAACAAAACCTCCTCTCGGCGCATCTCCTTTCAAGAGCTCTTCTATTTAAACATTCTCCAACTCCTCCACCTCTCCTTTTCACGGCGTTTCCTCTCATTTCACTCCCCCCGCCCCCACCACCCCCCCCCCACCCACCCGCTTCCTCAAAAAGGCAAAATAAAAATCGAAAAGACTCCGCCGGTCCATAAATCTCAGCGCGTCGCGAAGAAAGGAAGCCGACAATGGGCCGCGCAAGCGTATAGCCCCGAGAGCGCATTCACGTCGTCCTGCTTGAATCGAGCCGTCATTAGTTTTCCCCGCGAGCCAGCCTCGGAGTCGAATTTTAACCCCGCCCTGCATGTTGCTGCATCTATAGCCAGGGAAATGCGATATTAATGCATGCACTTTGCGCGCGGAGTCGCGATTTCACGCGCGTTGCGAGCAGGGAAGATGCTTTTACAAGGGATGTGGATGTGCAGGGCTGGTAGGCGTGTAAGGGATTAATTATTCTCACAGTGAATGCTGATACGCTCGGCGATTCGGGCGCGGAGTGGAGCGGGGATCTTAATTTTGTCGCGCGACTTGGCCTGCAGCGGAAAGGTCATTAGGCAGGCACGAGTGGCTTCTGACTTTGACGCTGGGATGGACGATTTTAGTTTTTTGGGAGGTTGGATTTTTGGATGGGTTGAGGATTTTGGAGAAAGGTTGAGATAAGGGAGCTGAATGGTTGGGATAGATGGGTGAGCTTTTAAATTGCGTTTGCAAAAATTGATATCGTTGGTTTCGTATGCGAAAAGTAATTTTGTGGTAATTATTTTAGTGTTTACTTTTTACTGTTTCCCGTTGAATGGAAGGCTTTTTGTTTGACGACAAACATTATTGAAATTGAATGCAATGAATGCCTTGGGTAATAATATTTAACAAACAAATATATGTGGAATGGCAATAGCTTACTTTTATTAACTTTAGAGATCGAAAAAATGTTGTAATTCTTTTACTGCAATACTATCATTTCAGATAGATTAAAATATTGAGATACTATTTATAAGCATAACATTCATTTATTACACAATTTGAATTTGCATTTTACAGTCTATGAAATAAGAAATAGTAATATGTTATTTTTATTTTTAATATAATATAAATTTAATGTGACTAGTATAGATTATTCGCTCATAAAAATATTTTTTATATCTATAAATCTATAAAAAGAAATATTATAAAAAAGGTACGTGTACAGCATAAAGAATTTTATTGTTAAACGGCTTATTGGAAATAAATTTTTTTTTGCTATTCTCCTACTACATACATACATGTGCACATATATGTGTGTATGTTTATGGTTATACAATAATAATAGTGAATATATAGGATTGATATAAATGTTGAAATGACTAAAATTGATTTTTCAATTTTTCAATAAAAATTTATTTTATAGCAAAAGTCTTTTTTGAATAATTCACAATTTCATATTATTAAATCTTTTAATAATTGCCGAATCACATTTCATTATCAATCTTCATATTTATTTTTATTAATGAAAGCATTTTCAGTATCTTCCTAAAATTATTGCCGTTTATTTCTGCTAATGAATTAATGAGTAAATAACAAAGATATTTTCTGAAATCAATATACATTTATCGCTAATAACGTCTGCATCAAATACAGAGTTTCATTTTAGCATAAAAAACAAAGATCCCAATCAAACAAAAAAAATCCTCTTACTTTTATCATCCAATAACATACAACAAAATTTCATATTCCCTTCAGTCCACATAATAAACCATTACCCCCCATAAATCCGCTAACGACAAACGCTTACAAATAAAACGACGAAAAAAGCACCCACCAAATCAACAGCATCAATAAAGCTTACGGCAATAATTGCACCCAAGTAACCACCGTTCGCGCCCTTAAAGCGCAAAAAACTCGCGACGACGGCTCCTCGAGCCGAAAAAAGGGGGGCATCGCCCCCTTTTTAATCTGTCAATAAAAGGCCCCCCCAGCGTAACTGCGGCCGTGAATCTCTCGGCACATATCGGACGTTACTCTGGATTTGTCAGGCGGAATCGAGGCCGCCACAGCCGCCGCCGCAGGTTTTATCGCCCCACTCCACGAGGAGAAGAAGTGGCGAATGCGCGGAGATGAGAAAGAGAGGCGGAGGCGCGGGGAAAGAGATATAGCTGGAGAATAGCGAAAAATCGCGCGTTTATAGAGGCTGTATTCTCGGGGAAACTGTGACGATACGGAGATGTGAGGTTTGCGCGCTCTGTGGGGATGTTTCGAGAATTTTAAAACGATTTTTGAAATTTTATTGGTTGAGTGTAAGTACTTTGCGATTTGGTTTTTATTTTTCAAAGTTGTATGATGGGTTCTGATGAATTTAAAAAATATTCGGGTATTATTAAAGGAATGAATATTCAGCGAACGAAATTGCTATTTAACCATTTGATTCCCACTGCGTCACATGGGTAACATGAAAATTTTGGATGTGGATGTTATATCAACTTTAGTTTCATATTCTTATTGGAAAAAATTTTAAAATGCACTTACAGCATTTTCAAATACATATAAAATATAATAAGATAACATACGTTAAAAAATTATTTTTCAATTTAAAACAAAAATTAATAATAAAAATAAAATTAAAATTGAAATTTTGTAAAATTAATTCACGAATCAAAGCGTTAAAAATCTTCTAAATTAGTATTTGCAACATTGAAATTCATATTCAAGCAAAGCAATCCCAAGCATCTTTGCAATAAATGAAAAAAAAAATCCTACAAAATTTCCTTTCTAAAAATAAAATCACACGTTTATCGCTACGATCAACAAAACGGGCTCGCAGGAGTCGGCGGCAGAGATCTTATTTTTACATCGTCCCAGCGGTGAGCCGAGAGATTCTCCAGCCAGCGCGGGGAATCTAGTTGTAGTCGGAGTCGTAATTTTCCTATCTACGTAACTGCAAAACTAAGGCGTGGCTTACTGCGCCGAGATACGTTGTTAAAGTAACACAACTGTCATACAAAGCTGGAATTGTAGTTGCCGTCATAGAAATATAATATCCGCGGCGCCGCAGCGCCAGCGAGCTACAAAAGCTTTTTCTTTCAAACTTCCAGATATATACCGATCCATTGTTCCTTCCAGAATAAGAGGAGCTTGCAATATTTTCGTAATAATGAATCTTATTGAATAGCTAATCCATTGTTACCATAAGCCATAGTCACTTATATCTTAATCAATTAGTATATACCTTAGCAATAAATATCAATTATTCCATCAATGTTCAAATCCTTCTATACATTTCGCAAACTCAGCTACTGACCTCTCAGCGACAATTCACCTCCTAATTCACTCGGTGCAAAAAAACCAAGGCTCACCGCTCTACCCTCACAATCGCGGAAGAACGCCACTCTACAGCTTATAAATCGTCTGGACTTACTTTATAACTCGCGCGCGAACTCGGAAGCTCCTCAAGTGAGCTGGCTATAAGCGTCAGGGCCCGGCTCGACTCGCCGTCACCTCGAATCGATATATATGTACCCCGGGCTGGTTATACCACGTCTCGAGCGGCGAAAGCTCGTGGAACGATCGGACTCGCGCTTGCACCGGCTGGAGGATGGCAGGGTTAGTGTCACGAGGCACTTGTGCGGCGTTATGTGCCGGTGGGCGTTAAGACGCGTGTATGTGCCGTTTGAAGGGACGATTGGCTGGCCGGCGGGATGGTTTGGAAGGTGATGTGGCTTTTTGATCGGGTATTGAGGAGCTGAGAGGGGTTACGTTGTGATTGGGAGTTTGATTGGTTTGGTTTTTTGATGTGAGGGACTATTGGAAGTAGATTAGTGGAATTTTTCTTTGTGGAGTTTTTTAATTTGTAAAATGTGAAGGAAGAAGGTGAAGTTGGATTGGCTTCCGGATCGGCAATTTTCATTAAAACGTCGAGTGGAGGTTCAAATTTATCCCCTCATTTGAAAATGACGGGAGATTTCATTATACGGCGTGATTAATTGAAACTTCAATAAGGAAAATGAAATATAACTTCATTGTTTATGCATTTGAATAATATGGTTTTTAAAAGATGGTCAATTATCATTCTGTTGTAATTACAAATTTTTAATATTAATAGAATAAATAAAAAATAAGTATATGGTTACAAGAATTTCAAAGTATCTCATATTTTATAAGTTTATAAATCTAATCAATAACTGCAAGTGATGCTATTCAGAAAATATTGCGAACAAAAGCCACAGTTAGTGTTACTCTTTTTTTGACTTTTATTACTCTTTTAAACCAAGTCAAAATTTCGTTTTCTTAAATGGTATTCCAAAGGAACATATTTTAGAAATTCAAAGTGCCAAAGAAACTTTCAGGAATTTTCATTATGCGTTACCTCCAACTCGAAAGTAGATTTCTCAAATATGTGATGCTTTACTTCCAGCTAGGACTATTTTTTGGAAATAGAGTTATTCAAGTTTCTTATTTTAAAATAAATTAAATATACGCCTATGCATAACAAAATAGGTTGAGTAATTGTTACATCCATTCTTCATAAATTTTCAAAAATGTAATAAATTATATTGAAACTAATTCTAGAATTTCTCTCTATTGAGAGTTAAAGTATACAAAAAATGAGTATCAATTAAGTCGATAATCTGAAAATAAGCTAGTTAAAAATCAATTTCTTAATAAAGTAGCAGCTTGACTTTGGAATTTATTTTGATCTTTGAGAGTCTTAAGATATCAACGTCGTCATTAATCAAAAATTATGTATAAAGGGTAAAAGATATTGAAAAAGAAAGGTAAGAAACGAATCTGCAAAAGTGAATTTCAAACTAGTGTAATTCTTCAGATAGGTCCATTTATCAAATGATTGAAGAAGATCTATCGCTAATACCTTTTATTAAAATTTGAAAAATGATCGTGTAACAACTATCGAACCCCTTGATTTTTCTTTACCGTTAGTACACAAAACATCGCTCACAAAATTGACTGGCCAGATAATTGACAAACACCAAATGTTTATGATCTCACAATTGAAATTTTTTTAAAGTAAAATTTTGCACGGTGATGACTTGGTTCTATCGCTCTTCAAGTTTTAAAAAATCAATTATTTTTTCTCACACGCATACGAGCTTATTTCCCTGTACCAAGATATAAATAACATTGAATCGGGTGAAATTATATTTAGATTTAATGGTTTTACATTTTACTCTTTTTCGTTACACGTGGTTACAGTATTATGTAAAATTATTATCAAGAGGAAACACTACATTTTTAAAAATAGTTATTTCTTTGGCTAAAGACCGATATTGTAAAATTATCTCGTATCGGAGTAGAGAATATTACTAGCTTTCTTGTCTCGAGAATTATTACCTAGTGTATTGTGTTATTACTTAAATTATTTTTAAAATTATTATTTGATTTACAAGAATTCTATTCAAGAATATAAACAGAAAAACAATATTAAATCTTTATTAATTATTATACATTCAACATAAATTCAATGTATAAAAAGTTAAATAAAATTTAAATGTTTAAATGTCACAAACTGAAATTAAGAAAATAATTTAAATCTATGTCCTTGATATTATAACAAATTCATGCAAAAAAATATCTCTGTCAAGAATATCACAAAAAATTGAAATCAAACATTATTTTATCCATACGAACGTGAAAAACCACAAAACCCATTACCGCTCGTTAAATCTCATTAAAAAAAAAAGTCATTGCACGTCATCAAGCCTCCCTTTCCCCGAAAATCAAAGCGTTTCAGGAAAAATAATTCGCGACACGCACCGGCAAGAAACAGTCGCAGCCGCTGTCCTTTTATTCCGCAGCATTTTTCGCAATACCCCCACGGCGCCAACAAACAAATTAACAAACTGTCCACCAAAGAAAACAAAATAACGTAAAAAAAGCCCGCACGCCACAAAGAAACGTATACGCGCACACCGCAAATCATAAAAAAGTCCATCGCACACTAAACTCGTCATAAAGCTCCAACTGAAAACGCGAGCCGCCTCCTCCTCCCCAAGGTATTATCAAGCAGCTCTTCGAACCCCGCGGAGCGGCCAAAGTCGCCTCTTTAACCGCGAGCTTTCTCCTCTCGAGCTCGTAAAAGAAGCAGCTCATCATCGGCCATCCCTTTGCGCTCAAAAAGAAACACGTGCACACGGGGGTTGAATTTTATTTTTACACTCTCCCCCTCTCGCTCTCTCGCGCGACAGAAAGCGCCAAACGATTCACCTACTCCGGCTCGCTAAAAACCGGGCGCGACGCGGTTATAAAAGACCCTCGGAAGAGAGAGAGAGAGAGAAAATCAATCGCCGGGGCTGACGAGAGGGCGTGAATTTTTCAAATTACAAGCCAGCACAGCCGGCTCCTCTTTCACGTCCACGTGTGTGTGTGTCTGCTGTGAGCGCGCGTCTTCGATCGAAGGCTGCCGCAGCGCGCTGAAATAATGCGTCCCTCCAGCTCGTGGAAGAGTTATGTTTAGAGTCGCCGGGAGTCAAAGGAGAGCGAGGCGCGCGGGGCTAATGAGAGCCGTCAGGCGTGAGCCGCTGCGCGGACGGGGCTTTTTATCTCGCGCGACCTTCGCGATTATGTATTGTCGGGCGTTTTTTGCCGGCCGAGCTTTCTAATCGCTTTAATGCGCGGCAGAGGAGATTCAAAGGAGAGGTAATGTGGGAGAAAGATGATTCTAGGAGATTTCTCGCAGCTCGCTGGGTTTTGTTGGGTGGAGGTGGCTGCGGATGGGTTGTGGGGATGATCTTTGAGGAAGAGAGATGGGGGAGGGCGTCGTGATCTTGGAGCTTGGGGTTTTCATGGTGTGAAGGTGAGTTGAGGAAGGGAAATGCGATGTGTAGGGAATAATATGAATACGAGTGGTGGGATTTTGAAAGTATTCAATAATTAAGTGGGAAATGCGTTTTTGCTGCTGCAAATTGTTTCTTAAGCTTGGAAGAAATTAATAGAATTTTAGTGGAGAAATAATGTGAATAGGTCGTAAAGTTCTTTATCCCGAGGTAAAACTGGTATAATTTTACAGCATTTTCAGTATCGTAAAAGAAATATGAATTTCAATAAGGTTTCTTATCACCAATGAAAGTGGAGAATTCGCTAGTAAAATAATGTGAGAATCTATAAACGTGATTTTTACATTTTCTTACTAATCTAATTCTTGTTCAGTTGAATCTGATGTGCATTTAGTTTTCTTTCAAACAACTTTATTTACATCTTTAACATTTCATTACAATATTTGAAATCACAATCTATTATGACATTACACTCTTACCTAATATTTTTTTAAAATCGCATTCATAAGATAAATTATATCACGGAAAAATGTCATAGCCGATACCCTTACGTATACATAAAAACAACAACAGGAGAATGGAAATTTGTACTATGAAAGAAGTTTAACGCGAATAACAAAATATATTCACTGCGCCGTTTCTTTCTTTTGCGCTATCGGTGTGCATTGCACATACTTTCGCGAAAGAATTTAACAGAACGCTTTTTCTGCTTTTCTTTGTGCAAACCTTGTTTCGTATTTTTGCAACGGGGCTAGTCGATTGTATTTTTTTTCTCGCCCAGCGCAGCTCTCGGAAAACTTTCGGGAACGATTGTGTAGAAAGTGAAGCTGTTAGCTAATTTGAAAATTGTTGGACGAAAAGGAGACGAATTGTTAAAGTTTTAGGTTCTATTGATTACTCGGCAAGAGAAAGGAATGCTTGGCTCGTGTAAGTTTTATTGAATTATTTTTGCAGATATAGAATTTACCTGGTATAATAGCGAGTGAACGAGGAAAGGATAGCCTAGACTAAATTGAAAAGAAAATAGAAGAAATGTATATGCACAGTTTTAATGATAAAGTTTCTTGTTTTAGAATTTATTAAACTTATTTGTAAATATAATTATAGTTAGTATGTACTTTGACTTTCAAAGGCAAATACCAGTTCGATATTCATTTGAGTTTCAAAACATTTTCAATATTTGAAGCTTCTGAAGCTGCGTTAGAAACAAGGCTCAAACGTTTTCCGATCGTAAGTTTTCAGTTGAAACTCCTATCACTTCCATACGTAAAAAGAGAAGTCTGAATAAATGGTATTTCCTCAATGAAATATAGAATAAAAAATAAACACTACCAAATTTAAGAGAAAATTTTTAAAATAAAATGTTCACTATTAATAAAAAATTTGTTATCAAAATTTTTTTGATCTGCTGATTTACCTACGGTTATTTTTTTTAATTTTATTATTCACTGCTCGGGGTTTTGAACACGAGTGAAAGCGCACTTGAAATGCGATGTTGGTACAAAAAAAGGAAATCTAATTACTTTAAACTCGTCCCTACGTGTAATTATGTGCCTTTGTAATTTAAATACTGAACTTCATTTCACGTGATGGTTTCATTTTGTCACATGGATAATTGTGGTTTTTCTTTGTTTCTTTAAATGATTTATAACTATATAGGTCAGTTAAATGTAGATAGCAATAATTGTGTTATTGCAATTAATATAGATAAAATTGTAATTTAAAATAATTTACTAATAATATTATAAAACATAAAAAGCATAATTTATACGAAAAACTTACAATCTAGTTTTTATCATCGTTACTGTGTCAAAATTTGAAAAAATATGAGTTAAGTTTCTTATTCCGAAATAAATGGTTTGGCTCTTTTAATCTTTTTGCGGAAGAGTTTTTTTCAGCTGCTCAGTGAAAGAAGTCATAGCCGATATACGCTTTTCAGAGTCACTGATTCAGAATCCAGTAAAGAATTGTAGAAGAGAAAAATTTGAGTATTAAATTCTTGATTTAATTTTTTATGTACATTCATCGAAAACTAATTTTATGTTTGATTTATCAAATTATTCAAGTTACTTCAGACAGAAATAACATTTTCCATCTAAAATTCCGACCAAATTTGACAAGGAAAAGCCATGCTGTAGAAAAAGAAAACTTCAACTTTATTCAATTCTTGATTTTATTATTTATAACTTTACTTTTGCACGGTACACGTATTTTAAATTTGAACCAGAAAATGTGATGATATAAATTTTTTCTCAATTCTCAAAGTATCGCAATTTTCGTTGAAATAGAAATTTCAAAAAGGCGACGCATAGTAAAGCTTCAAAATTAGCATCTTCTTAACTTTCGAGGGTTTCATTTTCTTGAACTTCACTCGAAATGTATTGCTGGAAGTTCCGAGGTCGCTCATTACGTATTTAAAGTCAGAATTTCGCCATTCAAAATTAAAGAGTGAATAAGGTATTCTCGCCGTAAACATTAGATTTTCTTTATTTTACCTACATATTTCAAGCAGAGATTCAAGCATTGAAAAATCCTTGAAATTCCTTTTGCCCACTATAAGACAATCTATATACTTCATCAACAATTTTACTAAATGCTTGATTAACTTCTTCATACTTTCAACGCGAAATCTCATGCATAAAACTGACTAACTAAAACTTCAATCGTCTTAAGCTAAATTCAAAACAATACAAAACTCCCAAAACAAACTCGCGAATCCGATTACCCGCGAATTTTAAAACTCATGTTCTTCCTTCTCATTACATGCGCCAGATAAAAAAACAATTAGTCTTCCGATTCGCCGCATCGTGCCCGTATCGATCATTTTTAACCTGTATATGCAGATAAATATATGTACAATCAAAATATATACAATTGTATATATGTATATATATATATATACAATCTCAATGTGCAGAAACTTGCCTCGTCCTTGCGCAATTTCTCTCTCTCTTTCTCTCTTTCTCTGAGTTCTTTCTCTCTCTTTCTGCGCCGGACGAGACTTCCGGTATGCAAATTAATTTCAAAGCGCCGCAAGAGTCAGGCTCACTCTCTGGTCCTTTCATTCTTTCGCTGGCCTGCCTCCACTGTCTTTTTCGCGAATTATATATATTGAAAGGAGTTACGATGCGGCTCTCAAGAAGGAACAATCGTTTTCCACTTTACGTCCTCGTTTTTCCGAGATTTCTTTATTTTTGTTGTCGTTATTCGGCCGAAGGGCGCATCGATCGAAAACCGAGAAGACCGGCTTTGAATAAGGCTTTTATACTCACCGAAAAACGTGTTGAAGACGAAGAGCAGCTTCTTCTTGCGGAACTCTGTCAGCGACATGGTTTACTCTGCAATTAAAAGAGTGAAAAAATTAGTTTTTGTTTTTATAAGTTATTTCTTTTTTGTATTAAATTAAATTGATTTCAACTTTTAAAATATTTGGATTTTATGTATAAACGCAGAAGAAAAGTTTACTGATTTAGTCAATTAATTTAATTTCGTTTTTTCATGGTAATTTGAAACCCCTTCTTTCTATCGAAAATATTCCTGGTATTAATTTTACCATTTAAAATGGTTCCAGCCTAAGAAATAGCATTGAACCCATTTTTACTAGCGATTAAATGGAATCATTTCTACTAGAGATAAGAGGAAAAACCTTTTTAGTATTTAATTTTCAATTTTCAGAAAATTTCTCATCGTCAAGTTGTTTTAACTGAAAACAACTTGACGAAGCCATATTTTCGAAAACTTGGAAATTGAATTTTAAAAAATGAATTCCAAGGAGCATTTTTCACCGCTTTGATAATTACACATTAAGTTGACTCAATTTCTTGCTTTCAATACCTGAATTTTGAGAAGATAAAATATAAAATCACCTTTCATAATAATTACACTCACTATTAACCACCTTAATCAATAGTAGAACAAAATATAGAAATACTATATTAAATAGCAGGCACTGAAATTAACCTTTCAAGATTGTCCTCATTAAAAACTCGCTAAGTCACCGCTATGTAATTAAACAGCAGCTTAAACAGCCAGATAGCTGCAAAATAATTAAGAACACTGGTGCAGCACATAATGAAAAGTATCAACGTCATATCCCTTATCATTCGTCCGCACGCGTATCCGACGTATTATCCAACAAGCAAACACGACTCCAGCTTATACCGTAAACACGACAAGGAACATATAGATCTACACTCAAGCTTTGCAGCTTTATGCTCCTATCGCTTTGTCGTATCCACCCATCCCCGCATATACATAAATACTTCGCCGATACTCATTATTTAAAAATGCCTATCGATTCGAGCTCGAAGGCAGAAAATTATCTAGTAATAGAAAAAATTGCCTTAGTTTGCTGCTAATGGAATGCAGGCGCGTGGCCATTACTTTTTAATCATAGCGTGTCGTTGGACGCACGCAGTTAAAAGTAAAGCACACACACACATGGCGATAATTCATCGATCTGAAATTTTCACGAAGGCCACGCTAAGCGAACTAGGCTGACGAGCGCCCGGGATTCGCGCTAATTTATTGAGAAAGCCCCGACAAATTGCGCCGGCATCAATAAACACTGCACTCCGCCGTTAACTATTGAAAAACGTCTTTCCCCTCCTCCCTACCCAGGCCGAAAATAGCTTCCGCATCGCAATAAAAGAATAATCCCCATAAATCAGCGCGTTCAATAATAAACAACGGGCCTTCTCATCCTCGTCTCCCCTCGCCCTAACACGTTAAGCCCCCCCCCCCCCTCAAAAATTAGAAATCCCCGGCAGCCCGTAAAACTTTCATCGCGCTCTGATAAAGCGAAAAAATAGAGCGAGATCTGCCTCTCTTCCGCCCTTCGACACAGATACCGACGTGAGAGGAAACCGATTTAGACCCATACGCCTCCACCCCCGCTCCGCGTAATAAGCCACGCGCGAATGGGGAATCGATGCGCGCGGTTTCCGATTGGCCGTGGGGCGATTTTCTCCCACTCCAGCCTCGTATCTATCTCTCTTCGCTCACGAGTTACAATACGCGTGTCGATCGGCTTTTTTCGCGCTCGTTTTTCAGCCGATTTACATATGCAAAGTCCCCGTACGTGCGGCTAACGAAATCGAGGCAGCCTGAAGCTTTCGTCGGGATTAAAATGCGCGGGAGGGCCGAGAGGGTGAAGAGCGTGAAGCGAGTGCCGATTGACGAGAGAGAATCAGATGTGAGAGGCTCTGAGTTTTCGCTTGGAATTGTCTCGGTTGTCGAGATGGGTTTTTGTAGGTTTTATGCGCTTTTGGTTGTGCGGTGGTTTGTTTGGTTTTTAGTTTTGGGGATTGGTTGGGGTTTGAGGGGTTATTCGTTGGGAGGGATTTTTTTATATTTTTGTGTTTGCGTTGATTTAGTTTTAAAAAGTTGTGGTTATGAAAAATTTAATTGATTTGAGAAAATGGCATTTTGTTGATTTTTATTTGTTTTGCGCGGAGTGTAACTGGATTGTTTTTAAAAGTTTAATGAGAATTTTCGCTTGAAAAGGTATCATTTATTTCGTTTACGTGCGCTTTTACTTTTATTTTTTTGAAATAGAATAAAGTGAAATGAAACTGAAAAAGTTTTCTACTCGAGCGAGTTAGCCGACTATTATTCATATTTTCATCAAAAAAACCTTTCTCGGAACCATTAAAATATATTTTTTCAACTTTCCGCGCGATAAGGTTAAGGCGCAGTCATTCCAGCAAAAGTTATAATAAACTCGAGATTTTTAAATTTCAATTAAACAATTTTAAATAATTTACATGAATTCCATGAAAAAAATAATTAAAAACCTTTGAAAATAACTTGACTTTTTAATTGACTGCAAATTAACCAACTAAAAAATATTATCAAACTTTTTAATTTAAGCACTCACGGAACGAGAGAGACAGCCCCTACCCCCAAGCTCATTCACGTTTAATTGAAACAAATGCACTTTTAACAACCACTTCGCTTCCGATAAATCAGAAAAAATTATTTTGTCCACCCTAATCAAGCCACCCCGCCGGACCTAAATTGCAAAAGAGAAAACTCTCGCGAGCGCGAAACTTTCTTAATAAATTAAAAAAAGCAAACCAATGATTAATCAAGCTCTCAGCCTCCGAGCCATCAATTCCACCTCCGCCAAATCCAAAGGAAAACCGAACGCCCGCAAAGAAAACGTTTATCCACGTTATACGATCCCCGAATGAAAGTAAATAAACGTACGTTAGCTCGCGCAGTCGTCTCCTTAAAGCCCTAGCGTATAGCTGCACTCGTGCGCTTGGCCCAACGGGAAATTGAGTAGCTCCTCTCGTCGTCGTCCGAAAAAACCCTCGGCAATCCTTCTCCTCCTCGGCTTTTATTAAAACTCGCCGCGAGCAAGAATACACACTCCGCGCGCTTCTTTAGCCAAGCGCCGCCCTTATACGACTCGCTCGCGCGCTGATAAAAGCTAAGCCCATTATGACGCGGGGGTTAGCCTCGTAATTTTTTACGGCCTGCTGGCTGAAAATATTGCGCTGCTGCTTTTCCTCTCTCTTATACTTTTTTTTATCAGATCGCGAGTCGTAAACGTAATCGCGAGATCCCGTGCGCACTATGCGTCCTCTTTTGAGAGGATGGGGAAGTGGGAGGGGCTAAACAAGTGTCTCAGAATTATATACAGTTGCTTTGGTTTTGCGGATTATACAGAGCGTCTCGGAGGACTGCAGTGATGAGGGCTTTATAAGATCTCCATCTCGCGCTGTTTTTACACGGCACCGCGGAAAGTTTGATAATGAAGGGAGCGGGCGAAAGTTTCTTTTTTGTGCTGTCTCTTAGGAGGCTTTGCTTCTGGGCGAGCGGCGTCGATTTGGAAAAAGTTCGAGACGCGCGCCGCCGGGTTTGTTAAGAAGTTTTTGCCGATAAGGACGAGGCAGTTGTAATGCTCTTTATAACGTAAACTCGCTTCTGGCTGATAATGGTTTTTTAATAGCGCGGGTTTTGAGCGTTTTGTGCGTTGAATTTTCGAGATTATGACATTAATGCGACAAGCAGGCTTGTTTTATCTCGGAATTACAGTGTACTTATTGCGGGGGAGATACAGAAGTTCGCTTGTTACGAGTGTGCTAATCTTGGGAGATATGCGAATAAAATTTAGCGTATCAGTTTAATTACTTTTTTATTGTGACGGGTGTAAATCATTCAAGAATATTTAGAATGATCTATGTTTTTATGGGGATTAGTAATTTAAATGTTTAGCAGCGATTTGGTTAGTGTCGTCCGTGGTGGAAATGGATTCCATTTTATGGCTAGTTAAAACCTTGAAGGGTAGAAAATAGGTAAAAACTAGCAATTTCTTGGCCTCCAGCTATTTTAAATGGTTAAGTTTCTACCAGGGGTAAAATTATGACAAAAGGTAATAATAATAATAACAATAATTTAAATAATAGAAATAATAATTTATTTATTTTTTACGTAAGTAAAAAACCGTTATTCCCAATTTCACCAACATTTATATTTTCCCCATCAAAAATTCCGCAGAAATAAAACTAATCTACCCCGACAGCGAGGCCCAGGTAAAAAAAAGCGATCCCCCAGCGGTAATCCATACAAGACAAAACAAATTAATCAACAAAAATGCAAGCCCGACCCACCGCGCGCGCTATCGGCAAAACCACTTTTCCCTCTCTAGTCAAAAATATATTAATCAATTTCCGCTCCCATCATCCTCCGCTCCACTCTCGCCTCTACATCCTATCCTCTAAAAAAGAAAACAAAGAGCCAGCCAGCGTAAATTCACCGAGCGTATGCGCTAATAAATCGAAGCCCCCTTTGTGCACTGTCATTTTCGGGTCACGCGGCACAGAGTAGAAAGCGATGCTATATACTCGCAAGACGCTCGCGCGTAATGCCCGCCTATATACATATATGTATAATACACTTTAAATAAACTCGGCGCATCATCGTAGCGAGCGCGCGTCGACGTATTTACGACATGCGCCAGTGAGCTCAGCCCCAAAGCGAGCCGTAATCTTGGATAAAGTTTTCGGTGCTAGAGGAGCGGAGGCTGGCCTTTTTGCCGCGCTCGCTCGGCTGGCTGGGAAATTTTAAAAATGATTCGCCTCGCCTGTTTTTACCCCTCAATAGAGCGGCATTCACTCGCGCGCTGTGTATTATGTACACTGGGAGAACTAAAGGTAAAGTTTTGGCGGAGCTGTGTGTGTGTGCGTGCGTGTGTGTAAAGTGAATTCATCAGGCCTTTTTTTTTCTAGGAGAAGATGATGTATGAACTTGGTGCGGATGAGAGAGGAGAGAGATGGCTGGGAGTTAATTGAAAATTTTGAAATAGTTTTTGTAGGGGGCAGTGGAAGTATGCGTTTGGATCGAGGAAGGAATTTTATTAAATAATGTTTTATTTTTAGATGTGTGCTGGGTAGATGTTTTGATAAACTTGATGAAATGAATTCATTGTTACCTCGTTCATTTCAAAATTCAGATGAAGTAAAAAGGAAGTTTTCAATATGCCCCTCGAGCAAAAACCAATAGTTTCTTTTTGTATACAAAACTTTACTATGGGTAACCTGTGAAGTCGATAACCTTAGAAAACCGGATACTTTAACGTCTTTGAAAGAATTATAAAACTAAAAGCTTTCACGCTTCAAACTTCAGTAAATGTCTATATACTGGCACTTAATTTAATGATAGCAAGAAAGCAACTGTTTGTCTTACAAATCATAAAGTTCGAAACTTTGGTAATTTTTTAAAATGATGTAATTTTTATTCAATTCCTTTGTTATATTATAAAAAAGTATTTAAATAATTTTTAAAATAACATTTTTATAAAAATAATGTAAAATGTAAATAAAAACCTTAGTTTTATTTTTTAACACATTTTCTAAAGGTTTTTATTGGTTCACTGCAACTCTGGAACATAGAACTCTCTATTGTCTTCAGATTATGTCCTTGTAATAGTTATTCAAAGTAAATTTCAAAAGATATTAAAGTCGAGAAACCTTAAAATCAACGAAATTTCAATTACTTAAGGAACAAAATGATAAAAAATTGTGAATACTTTAAAAAAATTATATTAAAAAAAAACGAACTTTTTATATGAAAGTTGATTAAAAATGATGAAAGACTCACTGTATAGTTACTATACTGAAAGAAAGAACAAAGAAATTAATATTTTTGGATCGCAAATGGCCGTCTTATTTAAAGACATTGTCCGTCTGAAAAAGATTTAGTTTATCATTTCTCTAATAAAAAAAGGAGAGTTTTCTATTCAAACTTGCAGATAATAATATTCAGAATTGGGAGGAGTAAACACTCTCTCATCCCCTTTGTCAGTATTATCAATTATTAACTGACTTTAAAAACGAGATTATCAATCCTTATCAATTATTGAACTTGGCAAAAATGCTAAGGTAGAGAAAAATAATATAACGTCTGTTCTTAAATTGTTATGTGTGTATCTTAAATTGTTTCAATAGTAATGATAATAACAACATTAATAAATCTAATTTAATCATTTCATATAAAATATTTTTTAGCAGTCCATATAATAGTCATCAAATAATTGATTTTAAGTTGCACTGAATCTAATTATTTCTTCTGATGTATTCTTTAAATGTTTTTTATTGTTCATGGTGACTGTTAGGCTTATTTCTCATAAAACTCTTCTAAGGAATAATAAATTCATTTTCTTTAACTTTTCTTGAAGTTTTCATAATCATAACTTAATTCTTACTGTTTTGCAAATGCTTTAAACTAGATTACTTAATGAAGTTTGCAGAAAATTGAAGTTTTGCGGTTTCACTATTTCAGCCTTCGCATAAACAATTTTCAGTTAGTAATCTAATCACGGACATAGGTAACTTTATTCTATCGATATTGCCAATTTTGTCGTGGAAATGCCCGAGAACAAATATTGCCTCTAATTTCGATGAAGTAATTTCATTTTCGTCAAATAAACCCATAAAACTATTCATCAGAAGTTCCCTAAACCTTATTATAACTTATATAAAATAATAAAATGTATTATAAAATACAATAAATTTCATAATATTTTGATGAAAGTTTGATATTGACATAAAACGTAAGCTAATCATTGCCACTTCTGGTTGTTAGATGAATCTTTTGAATAAAAATATATAGTCAAAGATCATACTATTTAAAAAGAAATTTGTATTGATCAGCGTATTCGTCCACTTTTGTTATTAGAAACTATTTAACTATTTTTGATCCTATGACTTTCCTGTAAGTTTGTAAAATTTCTCGATTGTCTTAATTCTATGTTTTTTAATTTTTTAAATTTATATAATATCATTTCAATTCTTGTACAAAAATTTAAACAAAAAACCTGTCGATTTGTTTCCAATAACTAAGATAAAAAGTATCATTATATATCTACAGATTTTAAATAAGTCTCATTAAGATTAACACTTACATTATTCGATCAATCCCACATAATTTCTTCTATAAATTCTTTACATACTATAACATTCCAGCTCTGACAATCCTCCCTATAAACACCTGAAATTTATTATAGTATGCTCACTTCATCGTAATTCAAACTACTCAATATTTGTTTGGCTACTCTCGCTTTATTTATATTGTTTGCCACAATAACTTTGGTTTAATTTTCAAACCTGATATAGATACCATTGCTATCATTTGAGAAACTTCAATTGCAACCTTTACGAGACACTTTTTGATTTAATCGCGATACCATTTATTAAATTTACAAGTCAATATCTACAAAATACATAAGAAAACTTACATAGATCACAAAATCATAAAATCTTACAATTTAGGGTCATCAATCTCCTCCAATGAATCATAAGTTAAAGTTTCTAACTTATGGCGGTATTTTAAAATCTTTAGAGTTGGAATAATAATTCTCAAAAATATTATTTTTTTAATCGAAAACGAAGAGGAAGATGGATGCGTGAAACGCATTGTCTACTTTGGTATCATTTTGGCAAAAGAAACAATAGCGATTCTAAATTGTTATTGATAATTAAAACATATTCGTTATGAAATTCAAAATGTAAATATATTACCGCTATCACTAGATTTATCTAATTATTTTTATATTTTTAATTTATAATTATTTCAGTCTTGTTATTTATCTAAAAAGATTTGGGATAATTAAACGATTTTATTCTAAAATCTCTTTAATTATGAACATGTCAGAGCAAGAAGCTTCTCAAAAACGACCAAAAATTTCTATCAAATAGTTTGCATCATAAAGTTCGTATAACTTTTGAGAATACTAAATCTATAGAGCGCCGATGTCTGTTCTATAAAATAACTTAAATTAATTATACGGTAAGTTGAATAAACGTAACAATGAAAAAGTTTTGTAATAGTAAAAAAGTTTTCGGAAAAAACTAGAAATTTTTTTGAAACATTTAAAATCGAATTACAGTATTTTCAAAAAAATTTTAAATGGATGTACGTTCCTTTTTTTTCGTTTACATTTTTCGTCCTTAACATTTACTTTTCACTTTTTCTACGTTTTGCATAACTGGATTTGCTACTATTTTTTGCATCTTTTTTTTTGTTATATTTAAAAAAGCGTCAATTTAAACATGATCATGTTTTTTAAATAACGGATAGAAAGTCTCGGAAAAATATCCCTTCCATTATTCAAATATTTATTCTATTATCTTTACCGCTTTATAAATTTTCTAAATCTTCTGTTCATTCGTTCACAACATTCATCCCTATCGACATTTATATTTTTAATCATATCACACCGTGCGTTCCCATGTAACCACAAACAGTTTACAGCGAGCACAATAATAACACTAATAATAACAACGTGACGATGGAGTACGCCAACATCGCCGCCGCTCCTCCGCTGCTGCGTCGGTATTGCGCGAACGACTGTCCCCATAAGTATCAATAAAAAAACGCCGTAAAAAAATACGTAATTTCATCCCGCTTGAATTGCCACTCCTGCGCCTCTAGCTTTATCCCCGCAGCCGCGCCTCACTTCACCATAAATATTAACCCCCCCCCCCTCCTTTTCAAAAATTTTCCTCTCTCTCTGTCTCACCTCGTCGTTGACGTTTAAACCTCCCACGCATCATTGCGCGTCGTAAACCTCCTCAGCTCACAATACATCGCCGCCGAAAATCCGCAAACCACGAGAATCTACAGTCTGTCTTCCGCATTATTCGGGGGGCTCGCTGCGCGCCCGCGGCGCGTAAAAACGAGGGAATCCCGGCGGCGCAGTTGAGAGATAGGCCTTTGGAACGTCCAATCTCGGAGAAACGAGGGGATCGCTCGTCATTACGAGGTGAACGCGGAAGCGGAACGTTAAGAAGAGAGAGAGAGGAATAAGAGACGGAATAAAGAAGCTGAAGGGGGGGGGGGAGATGGATAGCTTGATAATGGCGAGGCGAGATGAGGAGTTTAGCATAAAAATGAAGTGCGCCGGAGATAGTGTCTTAATAAGCGCGAGGGCTGGCCGACGGGGAGATTAATCGTGGGGTGGACGGCCGGTGGGTGGTGTTTTGATTTTTCGCGTATTCGTGGATGAGGATTCTCTGATTTCTTTTGAGCTGAGGATCATTTTTCATGGGTTTGATTTATGATGGGGAAATTTTTTGGGGGGCCCGGCGAGATGGACGGTTGGGATGTTTAATGAGAAATTGAAATTAGTAGTGCGGTCTTCTTATTGGAGTTATGAATTACGTTTGTGAAGCTGTTTTGAAGTTGGAAAAAGTTGTTTTTGAACAACAAAATTATTCAATTTTTTTCAAAATTTGAATATTTTTTATTGTGTTTTAATTTTGCTGCTAATAGTGGGTATAAAAATGTTAACTTGAATTATTAAAGACGTTGCATTCTCTTTATATTTCATAACGTCTTGAAAACGTTTATGGACAAATTCCTGTAAAAACTTCAAGCTCCGGTATAATTTTTTTACTCTCCAGTTTAATCTTTCACAGCACCAATAAACTATCCTCACAGCGCATTAAAAAAAACCATTGAACCGTCAACTCTATCACCCCCCATAAAAAAAGCATCAGCCAACAAAATCAACACCACCTTAAGCCAAACTTTCCGCGCATCCTTTCCTCCTCTCCTCCTTCAGCTCTTGACCGACTGAGCAAAACGCATCCAGGACCGCCAGCCCGCCAAATACCCCTCGTCCACCCCCGCAGCCTTAAAACTCCGCTGGCAATAAACTGGCCGAAACCAAGCAAAACAAACCTCCACCCACGCGCGGCCACCTTTTCTCTTCTCTCCGCACGAAATCTCGAAAATCTCGCCGGGGCAAACAAGCGGGATCTCTTGCTATACCGACTCCTCCCCCTCGGCCTCTAGGAAAATGAAAAAAAATAAGACGAGGAAGCGGCGCGGAGAGAGAGAAAAACAAGGCGAAACTACGGCCGCGATAAGTGCGTAGATGCAAGGCGGTAAAAGAGAGAGGAGAGAACGAGCCGCCGGGGCGCAATAAAAGATCCATCTGGCGAGATGTGCCGACGGGAACGGCGCCGCCTCGTCATTGGTCACTGCGGGCGTATATATATGTATCCATTCAGAGTCGACTTTCGGAATTGCGCCTTCCGCGTCCCGAAAAATTTCCCGGCCCTTATATACGTTATCACCCCTGGCTCCCTCGGCTTTCTTTTCTCTTTCTCGATTGGAGGAGTGCGCCGGCTTTTTGCACGCAGAAGGAAAGGGAGAGACAGATACATAACGATGATTTCTCCTCTTATCGCGTCGTATACGACGCCGTATCGGATCGGGGCTATTTTCCGATTTGATGCCGGGGCTCTTTGTGTGCACGGAGAAATTTTTAGTGCGCGCGCAATCGTCGTTGACGAAATTGGTCGGAGCGGTATTGCGCGTAAGGTGGACGGATGTGCGGTTGAAATTTATGGGGGATAAATAGAATGGTTAGAGAAGGAGGCGCGGATTATTGCGCTGTTGTGGGTTTGGGGATGAATAGTGGGAGGGTGGGTGTAGGTGGGAGGAATGTGGTTTGTTTTTTTATGTTAATGGGACTAAATTTAGAAGGTTTAGGATGTGGCTTCGGGCGGGGTATGGATTGGTTGTTTCAAATTTATTGGATTATTTACAATGTGGATTTGTAATATGTTAAGGTTAGTATATAGCTCATTTATCAATAGCGTCGTTAAGACCGCTTCATATTTCACGTAAACTGTTGGTCAAATTTTAGGGCGAGTAGGATCAGGATTGTGTGTAAACGTTACTTTAAAATTTGAATTTTCATGTAAATGTTGATTGCATAAATGTCTCTTATATTCAATTTAAAATGTATTACATAAATTCTGAAATTATTTGTAATATATTTTATGAATGCAATAAACATTAGAAAACAGAAATATATATATTAAAATAAATCTAGGAAAATAATATTCATTTTATTGCATGATGTAAATGATTTGAAATGAATTAATTATTCTAATATTATGACGCGCAGCTTGTATTACAAATTCATTTGAATTTTTAAATATTCTCATTTCTCAAAATGTCACTTGCATATCTTTGCTACGAATGTTATGTTTCAGTTTTCATCAAAACACATTTTGTAGCTTGTTAAAGTAAAAATAGAAATATATTTCCGCCCTCTTCAACATATATAGTATTATTAAATAAATTTTAAAATCAAGATGCATTTATGAACACTGTAAATATATTCAAATTATACACAAGTGCAAATTTGAGACTAAATTCAAACTCATGATTATATCATCAAAATGTCGGCATAGTTATTTAGGCAAAAATGATTTTTCACTCTCCGTTATTGTACACCCAAGGCGTCGAGAATGAAAATTTCACCGTAGGGTCCAATCTCGCACGTTGATCTCTTGAACGGATTTTCTTTTCCCTCGACATCTTAAACTAAAATCTCAAGTCATTTAACTGGGAGTAAATAAATGGAGATATTCCATTACTTGAAAAATAAACAAATTTAAACATTTGTACATTCAGCGAAGTGCGTTTATAA
This sequence comes from Eupelmus azureus, assembly GCA_030522685.1. Taxonomy (NCBI): domain Eukaryota; kingdom Metazoa; phylum Arthropoda; class Insecta; order Hymenoptera; family Eupelmidae; genus Eupelmus; species Eupelmus azureus. The sequence goes on along the minus strand of JAPYZA010001154.1, from coordinate 756 downwards.
AAATCAAAGTAAACAAAATGCTCAAAACAAAAATTCTTCTTCTGAAAAATGTACATTTTAGCTAAATAATTTAATCCCAAGGAAAAATGATTTATGCACCGAGCAAATAATTTTAACAAAGATAGCGTTATCAAACGAGGTAAAATGTAGCTAAATTAAATTCTTCTACTTTCATTACACTCTCTTGCATTTTCTGAAAACGAAAATGATCCAATTTCGTACACTCATTAACTAAATTTAACCAAAATAAAAACATTTTCAAAAATCATTTTAAAAGAAAAATCCAATTGGCCCAATAAATCTCTTAAAAAAACACACTAATCAAACCCGTAAATAAAAAAATTCAAATCACCAAAAGCAAAACAAAGCTGAATAATTAACCTCAGCAAAGCGAGCGGGTGTCCCTCCCCTCGCTAATCCCGGCGCATTCAAAATTAAAAAGTCATCCTTCGTTACACACGCTACCAGCTACACACCGAGAAGGGTAGGCGAGCGCGCAGTGACAGGGTCGGCTGGATTAACGCAGTTACACTTTTGCCGGGAGAACAAACTACAAGGAATTCCCCGGTCCCTCTCTTAGCCTCGCTGCCTGCGCGCACCGGTATAACTCGTCGCGCAAACACAGCGAATCGTCCGGGTCTGCGACGACGAGGCGGCGAATCCGGAATAATTGAATGCAGCCTCGCGCTTCTCGTGCATACCTGCATCACGCGCTCCTACTTTCTTTTACGCGAGGCATTTGCACAAAGGTATGCA
>JAPYZA010001153.1:0-34300 GCA_030522685.1 Eupelmus azureus | reverse complement strand
ACTTCCGAGAATGCAGATTAAATTGTTGATTCAGAGATAAATTTATTTTGAGAAAATAAAATATTAGAATTTTGTAATGTATGATATTAACTTTACAAAACTTGTTTGCACAGCAAACTAAACTATACTTTGTTTTTCTATAAATTAAAGCAAGAAATGATGATTTTAAATGAGTAAAAGATTTTCATAATTTATCTGCATTTTCGTCTAGTTTTATTACATCATATTTTCTGTAAACTTTACTTTGTCATTCAGGTCTTCATGCGTCCCATTAAATATTTGTATCAATATATTCACTACTCTATTTAAATATATCAGCTACGTAACTAAGACTAATATCTAATAATCTAAGTAATAACAACAATGATTACCACAAACCTCGGTTTCGTTCGTCAAACACAAAGGGGACAGTATATACATTCCACAAATATATATTATCTCTCATGTGTCTCAATATTTGATATAGTATTACCAACACAGCGTTATTACACACATAAAGCTCAGAGTTTTGCAACATCAGCAAGAGCTCTTACTTTTTCTTTAATCAACATACAACAACAAGAGTGCAAAACAATGAACCTTCCAACACAACACCAGGGTGTGTGATGCTTGTGTGTTCAGTGTGTGTGAGATATACTTGGGGGACACATACAACATGAGCAATGAGAACATCGAGACTGAGAGATGCCTGACCTTGCGATTGATCCTGTCGATCTGGCGATTCTGATTCTCGAGCTCGCTGCCCATGTCGATGGCCATGTTTCTCAGATTGCCGATCATCGTGTTGACCTGGCCCATGTTCTCTTCCATCTCGTTTTCGCGCGCGTCGTTCGTTATCTTGCCGATGTAGCCGCCCATCGGGCCCACGCCGTTGCGCTCGTCCATCACTCGCTGGGGCTGATTGTTCACCACCTTGCCGTCGTCGTTGCCCTTCCACGTGCCCTCGTCCTCCTTGAAGCTCGCACCCCTACACGACGTCGCGTGCGCATCAGACACACACACACACACACACGTCAGTTCTCTTCTCGAGCTATCATTGGGGCGGGAATACCTTTCGGCGATCCCTTTTCTTTTTTTTCTTTTTTTTTGTTACTGGGGGCTTTTTTGGGTGGGTGGTTAGTCGGGGACACGCGCGCTGCAACTTCTCATTGGCTTATGCAATATTTATTAGTAAAACCTTGGTACAGAACCTTAGTTAAGTGCAGTAATAAGTATTAAGCAATTTAAAAACTTGAATGATTATTAAGTTTGTGAATGAAAAATTTAATAAATTTCTTCCAAAATTAGTAAGAATTGAATGAACAATTTTCGTACGAAAATATTTTATAATTATGTGAAAAAATTAACTGTGCATAAATTTATGAAGTTACATTTTTAAAACAATTGATGGGTAATAAATGATATTTCAAACAATAATAAGGCACTCTTTACAGACCGCGCGAAACGCTTGAATATTATCTATTGGAAAAAATCGAACTTAAAAGTAACACATACAGCGGATTAAGGTGTATGCAAGGATGCTTGAAAAATCTCTCTCAAATGCGTGAACCTTCGATCCGAAAATCCATGCAGAAAATTGGATGCATTACTTCCGGAAAGAGCCTCTCAAGATTCGCGAGTTCGCCGCTCTTCAAAATCTATTTCATATTTATAGTCGTTGAACGCAAAAGAGAGTTTCGAAAATTGTCTGCAAGGAACTAAATTTATAAAGGAACCGGTGAACTGGACTCGACGCTGAAAAGTCCATAGAGACTATCTCTCGCATATTGATTCGAAGGTGTTTGCAAGAAAACTTTGACTGAGTTATTTAAAATATATCATTTTTGTATGCTACTGATTTTATGTTTCAGTCTTGTTCTCTTAATAATAATAATTTTTTCTTCTTTATCACATTTTTTTATATAGTTTGTCAAGAAATTGATACTCTGTATAATTTACTTTTGCATGTTCTTAATTATCGAATTAGCATCCAATTCAAGTTTTTATCTGAGAATTGAATAAAACTATTCTTCAAAATTCATTAGTTAAACTATAAAACTTAAAAACGTCGACGGCAGAACGTCTTTAACTTAAAACTCAATTTAGTTGGCACGCGACCAAATTTAATTTTCTGCATGGAAGTTTTACCTCGCTTTTTGTTTTATAACGTATTATTAAAAACGGTTGCAAAACAATACATTAAAGAGACATTATAAGATTTAGTAAAACCTTTAATTTAAATAAATCTGTTAATAATTAAATTGTTATGCTTTTAATTATAATTGAGTGCTTATTATTATTTCAAACAAAAATGGCCGCGATAAACTGACCTCCGTTAGGTACAAATGCAAAAAAAACTGGAACACGTTTAATGGACAGTGTGATATGAATTCTAATAAACACTGATAAATGGCAGATTAACATACTTGTTGCAGGGAAGAACGCAGAGTCCGCAGCACTTCTCCATCCCCGTCAAGTTTTTCTCGGCCTCACGCATGTCGGCGTTGATTTGGTCCATGCCCTCCTCAATGCGGTCGAGTTGTTCTGTTTATACCAGCATACGACAATGTTATACCCTCGTCTTCATTATCCTCGCGAAACTTTTTTTTTCTTTCTTGCTTTTGACTCTCGTTAGTCTTTTATTTTAACTACTACTCTAATTACGGTAGCATCGATTCGTCCACAGGCGAATTTCAGAACACGAAACTATCATCATTCAAAATAAAAATTCTAACTTGTATCGGTAAAAAAAGTAAAAGAAAAAAGATTGAAATATTGCAGGTGAGATTTCGTGCTCTGAAATCGAAAGACGAGCGATGCTACGTGTGCAAAGGCTGGTCGGACAATCGGTCCCAGAAAATGTTCTGTTAAAATAACAATGAATAAGGAAAAATATTTAGTTACGTACAGCTGCTTTTGTTGCACAACAATTGACAATATCTAATACCAAGAGAGATTTAGTCTTATAGAAGAAGAAAATGATAAAGCTGCCAATATGCATAAAGTCAAGAAAACCACGACAACGGATATAGGCTTGTGGAGAGTTCCGAATCGTAGAGGGTACTATGTCTACTATTTTTAAAAGAAATACTTCTTAAATTTCTGATTTTATTAAATAAATTTAAAAAATTAATTAATCAAGTTCGTTTATCAAGATTAAATCATATTAAACGTTTGTACTTATATTTTGTTAAATATTCTTAATAGAAATGATATTCATTGAGATTATATTAAAAAAGTTTTCATTATTTTATTCAAAATGTTAATTTTTACATGCACATATGAATGTTAGTTGCCTGAAGATTAATCAATTTTGTAAAATGAATTCAAGCGAAATCCGTTCATTAATTTGACAAAAACAATACTCCTGATAAATAGAACGCATGAGCAATTAATTCGGATGCATTATTTATGAGTTTAAATAACAATACGCAATCAGCTACAAACAACATTCTCGAAGAATACAATAATCCCGCACTCATCAGTATCTATTTACTGCACATCCACAAAAAAAACACCGTCATTAGTGTTTCAGCATCTAAAAGAAGCGTAAACTCTCTTCGATTCCAACCTGTCCATATGTAGGCCTATAAACGCATGAATATATACGTATATGTAAACAACGGACACTCATGTGTGACATAGAAGGATCCATTCATAAGCTTTTCCGTGCACATACCGTCGGCGGCGCACAATAATAATAATTATAACCGAGAGCTTGTATGTACACCCTCTCTCTGCTGTGCAAGTTTTGCTAGACGCGTTTTCGAGCTCGACGGACCGTCAAACACGCCGACCGATTAATTCCCTGCCGGCTTTTGACGTTCGCTTTTGCCTCGGCCATTCGTTGCCGTATATATAGACACGCGTGATATGCGAATGCCATTCGACCAAGCATGCGTAATTAACTTTTATGCTTAACGCCCGTGATTTTATAGAATTTATTAGTGCTTTTTCTATAAGAAAGAAAAAAAGAATGAACGCGAATGTAATGCGTGCGTGTGAATTATAGGCCGAAATTAAATTTCCAAAGTACTCAGCTTCTGAGTTTACTTTATATGATTAGTAGATATTACATATAAGCGCGATAATTGTTTACAATATACAAAATTCTTTTAATTAATAGTTGAATGCAAGTTATGAAATGATATAATAGTATAATAATATAGTAGTACTAATTATCAAAAATGATCCGTTTAAAAATTTTATGCATGTATAATAAGTTTTTAATAAAGTGAAAATCAAATCAATTTGGAATAAACACAATCTGAAAATTCTAATAAAAGTCAAATTTTTTAAATTGGGCACATTCCAATTCTTTGAGTAACGAAATCAATTTTTACGATATAAAAAAGTCTTATATGAAAACGTGTCTAGCATGAAAGTAATTTTTTTCCAAACAAAAAGTTGGGAAACATCTTCGAGATTCATGCACAATTTACATTGCGCGTGTTACACCAATATCCATCACATTTAGCATACACTTGCGAGATTTCCAAAGTGCAGATTCAGTTAGTATCGTTATACATTTACTCCGGTAAATTAGCATTCAAATATTTGGTCATTTAACACAACTAGACCAACTGAAAAAAAGAACAATAGAATAAGAAAAAAACATGTTCTTTTTGCGGTTCTCCCACCGGCCTTTGCACACTTGGCCTGAGACTATAAAAAAAAAGATTGTACCAAAACCCTAATGGTAAATACTTAGTATAACTGTTGTGGCGATATATTAGGTTAAAAAAAAAAAAGAATCAAGTAAACAGCAAGTGACGCATGAATAATAATAAACGGATGGTGGTTAAGTGAGGGAGTGAACTACAGTTATATATAGTCTGAGCGTTGGCCGTTAAGGTGTCAGTGAGCATGGATCAGTATTATAACGTTATATTCCTTTTGATTAGTTTCTACTTCCATTTTCTTGTGTATAGTCAATAGAGCGAGACAGTGGTTAAAAGAGTAGAAAAAGAAATTGAAGTATTTATCTGTTTAGTCATTTGATATTGTGAATTATTTTTATTAAAAGAGCTTGGGTTAGCAAAATTCTACATAAGGGAAATTATTGGATATTTTTGATGTAGAAATGAATCACTTCTGATTTTTAAAATTCGTTCTAAATTTTTAATATTACTTCTAAGACAAAATGACTACAATTTATAATTTAACCTCATAAATAAAAAAATCGAACAGAGAGCTGTAATGTTAATTATAGTGATTATTTAAACAAAAAATAAACTCTAGTAATAATCTTTAATAATATTTAAAAATAATAAATATTAATCACTTTTATTACAATAAAAATTTAATAAAAAGAAAATTGTGTGACATTACGTTAAAAAAATCTTTTCTATTTGTAGATGATTTTCAAGTTAAATATCGAAATTTAATATGTTAAAAGATAAAAAATTGTTTATTTTTCGGTATTATTTTGAACCATAAACGAAGTGGAAATAAAACTGTGCGTTTGAATTTTGTGTCGTCAGTGCGTTTTTATATTCATTAATTTCGGCGCTTTTCTGCACATGTCATTTGTATTTCGTTTGTATTTCGTATAATTTTGTAATCTACCTAATCTGTAGAATAAAATCTAAGTACGTTTTATAAAATTTAAATTAAAAAATAAAATTAAAAAATATTAGTGAAAGAAAAAAAAACAAAGAAAGTTTCCTAAACAAATTTTGTTTATCAAGTATGCAAATTTTAAATTACTGTTTTTTTTTCTTCGTTATTTGCATTACTTTAAGGTTGTATTGGTTAAACAATCATGTCTAGGTTAAAAATTATAAAAAAGTATTATTATTTTTCTACGTAAAAATCAGCATTATAAACAGCATAAACTTTAATAAATCAAAGGCATTAAATCAAATTTTAATAATAAGACTCTTAAGAAATAATAAATCATACGTATATATGTATTCCACACTAAACAATTTTTGCATTTTATTTATTATTAATAAATAATAAATACCGAACGAGAAGATTTTGTTTAAAATAATGAATTATTTTCTATACGATAATAATTTTGTTGATAGCACACATAAATTATTTGTATTTACATGTATACATTACTTATTTGAACACTGAAAAATAAAGTTTAATTTATTACTTAATAATTATATACACTATACAAAATTTTGTTTATTTAAAATCTCACTTTTATACTTTGTGTGAATAAAATAGCAAATATGAAAATAGAAGGAGTTTATGTTTCAAATTTTGATTACTTAATTAAATCAAGGATTAATCATAGATTTATATGTAACTAAAAGTAGCCGTTATATCGACTGCAAAAGTATAAAATCTAATCTCGAAAATGTAAATCTTCAAATTCAAAATTTTTCTAAATTTATTGTCAACTTATTTGATTCTCGTCATCTATAATCGTTAACCTAGACGCATCATCGTGTTCAGCCAAGACATCCTTGTGTAAATGCTCTAGTTTGATACTAGATTGTGTGATGTACATCGCAGATAAGTTAGTTTATACAGAAGTTAGAGAGTCTAGATAGAATGGCTTACCGCCTTGCTCGTCCAGCATTACGAGGGTTTTCATCCCGACCTCGTGGCTCTAAACAGGCACAACCGACCAATCAGAGAGGTATTAATCATCATCACTAAAGAGTGCAAGAGCTAGCGTTTTCATCGATCCCCGAAAAAGATGTCGCGATACGACTCTTCGCTAGCTGCCTAGTAACAGCTCGCTCCGTCGTTTTCTGCCTTATCTTTACCTTTTACTTTATTCTACTTAATAGCTTGGCAAATATTTTTTATTATTAATAATATCCACTATCTTTTATACTAAATAAGCAACTAAAAAATTTGATTATTGATTATATATAAGATTTTTCCAACTACTTTAGAATTTTAATTTTATCTTAATAATTTTGTTGTATACATATGCGAAAAAACGTGGGTAAATGCGCATAAAAGAATTAGTAAGGTTGAAATGGGGACGAAAAATTGCTACCAACATATAAAACAGAAACAGCAGAGCGAGAGTCAGCTTTGCGCGTTGAGTGTACCTCATCATCTATTCAGGCACTTTTTTATCTTTTTCTGGTTTAGCTTTTTTGTTCCGTCGCTAAATCGACATCTAACTAGAAAAGAAACTTGATCTTAGCTTTTTACACATAATATATACTTTTATGTAGCTGATTACTCTTTATTTTAGTTTTCATAGAGCCCTACGTATAACTATTAATAAAAATGCAGCTTTCTCGACTATGGTATAGTCTATACTACAGCGCCATGAAATAAAATTAATCGCACGCTAATTATATTATTATACTGCACGCAGCTTCGTCATAGTGATGAGCATCAAATAAATCACGATGATAATCGTAATGAAACACTTAAAATCAAATCTAGCAGGGGACAATCATTTAACGTGGAGCGAGAAGATAAAGGAAAAGGGTTGCAGGACATGAACAGACAAAAGGAAAACTTTTCACATAGTTTACAAAAGTTCCGAGGCTTTTTCATCGAGTGTTGAATCAAGAAGCACCCAAAAACTGTCTCGGATCCTCTCCACACGCACGTATATATCATACAAACAAATAGTAAGTACTTACATCAGAATAAACAAATATTTTGCTCAAGTGTCACTTGGTATAGTTTCTTCTTGCCTGATGCTTAAGTTTATTATGTATCATATATATGTACGTGTGTGTAAACTGGAAATTTCTATTTAACGTCGTGCTTGTACGGAGCATAACACTGAACTTTGTACTCATACATGGACGACGTACAATATTATTTTGGATCTGTGTATATACACGGTTCAGATGTAAGATAATATTGTACAGGTTGGATTTGAGAAAAAGCTTTTTATAAAAGGGGAAGTAGCTGCGTGTGTACGGAAAATAAGGGATAAATATAGTGAAAGATACATATGTAGGTAGTAGTGTATATATAGAAGGAGGAGCAGGCAGTGTGCACAAGTTTCAAGTTGGAAGGTGGGAGAAAGTGGGCGAATCGTTAAAATGCTGCAATATTGTATAGATATATGTACTGTATCTATATGTAGGTGGCTGATTCTATACGCACTACACAGCGGATTAGATGCTAGCAGTACCATTTTAATTTAGATTAATCTTGTTAAGCGATTCTATAATTCATTTGTCTCGCTTTAAAACCATTCGGGTTATAAGTTATTCAAGCTTTTTCTAGGAGTTTGCACAATAATTGTGGAATCAATTTAAAACATAAATATTATAAAGAAATAACATAATTCTTTTTAAAATTTATTGTGCAAACTCGAACGAGGATATGGAGTTAGTATCCTTAGTTTCCATCATTATTATCATCATCACCAACAGGCATTGAATCACCCAGAGTTAATTAATTAATTATATTGCATTTCTGTAATAAATCTTTTTCATAATTTGCTTACCCCCTTGATGGTCAAGCATCGTCAGTGTATTCGCTCCAACTTCCTCGCTCTATAAGAACAGTTCCGACGCGGTTAAAATGGGGGCAAATAAAAAATGTGCACTATACAAAGATCCGAGGCCTGGTGTATGACATGGATGGGTAAAATAGAATATAAAATAAAGGGGAAGAAAGTGGACGTGACACCGTACGTTCTGCATCGTGAATTATAGAAGCATCATTAATTACGAGCACTAGTAGTGCAAAACTTGCAAAATAAAACGTAATAAATTATAACGCATATGTGACATTAAAAATGTGTAGTTGTCACATTTATAAAACTCGACATTTATAAAACAATAAAAAAGACTTGTGAATAATGATGATAAAACAGTGCAAAACAAACGGTGAGGTAGGGATTACATAAAATTATAAATAAATGAAAATATATGTAAAAAAGTATAATCTTCTGTTGAAAAAAACGCAAAATTTATTCGTTATGCTTTCATTACGCTAATTGATTCTAACTATGTATAAATTTCCATAGCTACAATCAATAATATTGTACTCTGATGTATTAAGCAGCGTAAAAAGTTTAAAAAAAAACAGGCAATTATAAAATTAAGTCTTGACGTTTACAGATGATAATCTGGATCTAGTTCATAACTTTGGCATTCCACAGGTTTGCGGAAAAAGTAGCTTGCTATAATAACATAACGTAATTGAAATTTTTAATCCCACAATAACGTAGGAACACTTCTACAATGGCTTTTATACTGAAGAACGTATGTACATTTGTGTTTTTTTATTAAAATATTTGATTATACTAATTAATTGAAACCAGATTATTCGTTTATAACAAAAGTTAGTTACCCTAGCCTTTTATTAATTACTTTGTTTTTATTTTTACATACTATTAAAACAATAGTATATTATAACGTAACAATGTACAATGTTTCGTATAACAAATTATGCTACTTAATTACATTGAGCACGCATCATTTCCAACGGGGCAAACATAAAAATAAACGTAAAACATAGAAAAATCGAAAGTAAGAGTTCTTACCGAGGCTTGCTATAATACGTAAAAACAAAAAAAAAGGAACTGATGGAGATCGCACCGGTCACGCAGATTCTCCAGAGTAGCTTTGCGTAGTATATCGCGTGTCAACGGCAACGTGAGAGTTAACGAGATTACTCGGCATTTTCCCCGCCACCTACTACTATGTACGAACTATATAGGATCGTATCGCGCAGCTTAATTTAAGACATTCGATCAGCGCGCGCGCGTACCTACAGGCCGTAATTGCATCATCTTGTGCGCTCTTCTCGCGTATCAGTAAAGGTTTTGCTTTGTACCTAATGAAGCATCCAAAGTCAAAAGTATAGCTCGCATTGATATACGTCTTTATCTTATAACAATTTTTATTTTTCCTTAAATAATACAAAATTTAGTTCTCTATAGCAAAAAGTCAATTTAGTTTTATCGAAAATCTTCATTTTATACTATTTATACTAAATTTTGCTAATATTATAACGTAAAAAATTTAAAATAAACAATTTTTACTTCATCTATGTTAGTATCATTATAAATTTTTAAATAGGAATATTTTATTTTTCTCTTTTATTAATAGTAATTATACACCATCAAATAATGACAATAATAAAAATAATAATTGCTGCTATTGTACAATTATTTAAATTTTTAGTTTAAGATTTTACAAATTACTTCGTTATTGGGATCTCCTCTAGAGAAGGTAGTTCGAAAATTAAAAAACAAAATTAGGGAAGAAGAAAATTGTCCTCTTATTATACGTATAATAAACATAAAAATATAATTACAAGAAAGATAAATTTCTTGTTATAAACATAAAAATACAACTAAAAAAAGATAGCAAATTAAAGTCACGCAAATATCTGCTGCTTACATTCGCGAGTGATGAGTAATAGCTGTAAATGAAGTAAGATAAAAATCACGAAGGTAACGATGCGCAACTCAAGAATGGGTAAGTCGAATAAAGCGAAAATGATGACACGTGACTGTTAAAAGTATATAAAAAGGCTACTAATAAATAAGAGGAAAAAAGAAATGAAAAAGAGGAACATAATATTTTCTCATCACGAGAAAATTCGAAGCTGATGAGATATTACGAGGTTGTTATTAAAAGAAAATAAGTGAAAAACTAAAACTAAAGTGGTGAACTATTAACTTTGAGTATATGAATTGATGGTAAAAAATCGTCGAAAGGAGAAAGTGTACTGAGAGAAAAAGAAACGAGTCATGAGGGAATAAAAGGTCTCCAGTATGTCTGAATGAGTATATCGTATAATCAATGTAAGTTCGGTTAATAAACGGACAGACAGCTACTGCTAAAACAAATATACGCAACAATCACGTTATAATACGGATTTACACTATATATATAGAGTATAGGTTATGTACGTAGACTGAAAGCGACACAGCTAGAAGCTTTGGTGAGGCTACGTAAGTATGTACAAAATATATATTCATTATTATATACGCTTCAAATAAATATAATTATAAATTATATATGTATATTTAAAAATATTGTTTTTTAATTAAATCATTAAAAAAGTTTGGAAAATTGTCATACAAAGAATAAAGTGAAACTATTGGAAAAGATTAAAGATTTATAGTTACTGCTTATTTAGAAATATAGTACAGTGAATTATAAAAGATTGATACTCTAGCAATAGCAAAATTATTTTTAAACATACACTAATTTTACCTTAAGCTTAAACTATATAGAATTAACTACAAGCTGTATAATAAATATATATTACATTATGTTAAATTAATTAAAAAAAAATTAATAGACAATTTTCCAGCGTGAATAATTTGAACCAAGATATGCGTTAATGTAAATAATATACATACCTACGCTTTCTGCAAATTTTTCAAACGTAAAATAAAAGAAAAAAATAAAAGAAAAGTAACGATTAAATTTAATGTGACTAAATCTAAAAATGTGAAAAAGAAAAATTCACCTGTATTCCGCGACAAGCGCAAAGCGTAGTGCCATATGTACACAGTTTCATACTTTTTGTTTTTAAGTTTTTATCTTTTATTTAGTTTAGCAGAGAATTGAATTAAGAGGTCAGTGAGAGGCCCGAGGTTTCTCTTCCGTTTTCATTATTTTCATTTCATATTTTTCGCCCTCGTTTTTCCTCGCTCTTTCGGACACACGTGGCTGAGAGTAAAAAAGTAGTAGTGGATGTATATACAATTATAGACGGAGACAGAAGATAGACAAAGACAAAGATAGAAAAAAATTTCTCGATAAGTCTTTTTAGTCATGTGATAATAGCTCCTGTCTCCGTCTATAATTGTATATACATCCACTACTACTTTTTTACTCTCAGCCACGTGTGTCCGAAAGAGCGAGGAAAAACGAGGGCGAAAAATATGAAGTAAACAATAGGTATAGTATAAAAGTAGAGTGGATTTGATATAATGTAAAAAGTTACTGTTGCCTGTTGTTGTACAATAATTGACCCTTTTGCTTTTTGCTGCACTGTCCACTATGTCTTTATTCATTCATTTTTTCTACTTTATCTCATTTTATCTAATGAGTATACATCATCAAAGTAAATTTGTTTACAGAGGCAACAAGGATTTTGCTCAGTGAACAAAACGACCCGACCACTTGCTAAGTGTTTTGACGAAAATATTAAGAAAAATAAAATTGTCATGTGTGCAATATGCAGTTCGTTTTCCTAAGAGTACCGCTATTGGATTCATAAAAAAATAATGTCTCGTCATCTAATATTATAGTCAAGTTGTTTAAAAGCTGCTTTATTTCTCGCAAGTGTTTTAGTATATAATAGTCTTTGGTTGTAAGACATTATAGTTTTCTTTTATAATTTTTGTTTATATTTAGCAAGTAAAAGTAGGGAAAACGACGCTAACCAACACCTTATCAACCAACCAAACCGCAAACTAGCGGTAGACGTGCGGATATCTACAGGTACTTGAAAAAAAAATAGAAGCTCGTGTTTAAAATAAAACAATTCCACACTCCCCAATTTTTTTTTACATTTTTATTTGCCTAGTTAAGGAATTTTGTGCAACACATGCGGTTCGGTACACCATATCGAAGGACTTGGAACGAAACGAATCCAATTTTTATTTTATTAATAAAATCATACATTAGGAATATAATTTAAAAAGTAACTATAATTTTGATTATTATATACACATCGAAAAAAAGGTTTCTTTTGAAACAAGAGGATAAAGGTATACAAAATTAATTTTTTCTCGATTTGAATAAACAAATAGTTCTTCAGCTATAGAAAACTTATGTTCGAAGTAAACAAATATCACTTCTATATATATTATCCTCTTAGGTCAAAAGAAATTTATATTTGGAATTCACTTTAAACATTCGATTGATCCCGGTATATCATATCTCTAAAGGATTCGTTCCCTTCTTTTTGAATTACCAACATTATCCTTTAACCCCAAAAAAATATTTAAACAACCCACCCACAAGTGACAGGGAATACAGTAAATGACGACACCAAAGAAACAAAAGAAAATCAAAAAATGGAAATAATAAAAAATGTGGTGCAGAAGACATGGAGCCTATGTTAACAACAATAATATATCAATCAGAAAAAAATAAAAGTGAGGTAAAATAATAAAATAATATGATCTTTCTGGGCAAAACGCGATATTGTAACAATCCAGAAGGACGTACATAAGTTGAGAATAATAGAGAAACATTAACAGAGAATTGAACTTGATATTTATTGATTGAACTGATTGATTTAGAGAGCGGAATTGAAAACTCACCTCCCTGGTCGTCGAGTGCGACCAGAGTACGGATGCCAGCCTCCTTGCTCTATTATAGACAGATAGAGGCAGCAGCAACAACACACACAAAAAAAAAACAGAGAACCACCACCAGTGTTAGAGAGAGTATTAAAGTATAAACGTATATATAGTATATAAGTAATATTAGTAAGTATATGGTAAGTATATTTATGTATATAAGTAGCATATAATGGCGTTATAATAATAAATGCGAGATTATATAAAAACGATTTGGCGCTGATATCCATAGTATTGCTTTTTATATGCATGTTTCGTTATTGTTTTTATATATCTCATTTATTGTGGCGCACGAAGGAGAGTATGCATTAAATTGATCAAAAGAAGGAAAAGAGTCGGTTATTGTAATATATTTATCGTTTTTGTACCATTAAAAGCCACCTGTATTCACATTGTTAATTCTGTTAATAAATGGCGAAGTATATTGTAAAAAATATATATTAGTAATCTTAATAACTTGAGATGGAAGATAATACAGAGCGGGAGAAGTAGTGCCTGTGCGACTATATTAAGCGCTTATAATTAACGAAAGAGGTAAAGGTATATTTCTGTCGTTGCTGTTGTTATCGTTGTGATTGTTGTTCTTGTTAAGTTGTCCCTGTTCTTGTTCTTGTACTTGTGTTGTACGTTGTTGTCGTTGTGGCTGCGTGATATCTCATGTTAAGCTAATCAATTGTAACGAAAGTCCCCGTGCTCTCGCTGTATATAGTAATTGTTATGACCGTTGGTCGCTCGCGATAAATTTTCACTCTGAACACTTCTTGCACGCGCGCCTCGACCCTATTGGTAGTTTATGATTGTCTATGTTGACTTCGTAAAATAATGAACGGATGCATTGAGACGACGTTACCGCTGATGCTTACTTTATTTTCTCTTTCATACCTATCATTCTCTTCATTTTTCTGCCAATTATTAGTCTGGGACAGTTCGATTACGATATCATAAAATTCAGTGAGATCTCTAATAACGATATTATTGGAACCATGCAGAGCAATAATTCACTGAATTTTATACGCTGACTTTCACCCCTTTGTTTTAGAAAAATCGTTAACCTCCCATTCCCTCCTGGTGACGGACAGCAGTAACGGTGACTCATTCGATTTCTTTTCTCGTTCCAAGTTTCTCGATTTTTCATTACACGCACGGTTTAAGAGCTTGTGCAAATCATTTCGATACCTATAAGTATGTATATTTCCTTTTAATTTTCTCGTAAAAAAAACGAAAAAACTGGTAAAGAAAAAAATATAGGAAAAAGTTCGGACAGAGAAAAGCGAAACGAGAAAAGTGCGCCGACACACATCCATGATGTATATATGTATGTGTAAATACACATATGCATATATATCTGTGTAAATGTGTTTATTCAAGAGACATATATGTGAATTGTACAGAGACGTAAGTGAGAACGGTTTTATCGAGCGTTATATATATGTGGTGATATCGCTGGTGGAGTGATGCCTGAGAAAAGAGAGAGAGAGAGAGAGAGAAAGAGAGAAAGTGATATAGAGAGAGAGCGAGACTGGTGGGTGGTGATTTATACAGATATTTTAGATGTGTGAAGGGGCTAGAACAAGCGAACGCGAAAGAAAGAAAAAGAGAATTAATTGCAATTAGTGGGATATATCCTCGTGATTCTCGGTCGAGTCGTTTAATTCGAGCTTGACATGCAGAGAAGAGAATAACAGAGGTGGGTATATAGAGAAAAAATCAACTGAAAAATTGAGATAGTTGCGGAAAGACGGTAAGAGAGATGGTATAAAACGATAAAAAGAGAGAGTGATAACATTGAAAAAAGATGAGAGAGAGAGAGAGAGAAATAATGTGAGTCTGATTTTTTTAAATATATAGGCATGTGTATGCTTTTTGATATTTTTCGTGTCTTTTTTAAAAAATTTCGTAATGATAATTTTGTAAGAGAGTCAAGTGGATTTTTACTTTGAAAAAGCATAGGAGTCTAACCTGTCTAATAAGTAAATAGTATAAGTAATAAATTTCTGTACATATTATAGCTTTTACATTAAATAGAATAATTACTTTAATATAACTATGAAGTTATTAAAAACATTTTTTCAAATAATGTTTTTTGTGAAAAAATGCAGCGTAACGAAAGGTAAGTATCATGCCTTTGTCTCTAGACTTATATTATTTTCTCAGAAATAGAAATTCATATGCTCGTAGAAGGAATAAAATAGATATAGAAAAAGAGAGAAAATTCATGGAAATCAATTGCGATAATCGTGTTGGCGACATACTAATTATATCTATAAAAAGGGTGGAAAAGAGTCGTGGAAAAAGGTGAATGTCGTTGCAACACGCAGAGAGACATAAAGTGATAATGTATGATTATGTATATTTCATAGTAAGGCGTACGTACACATAGGTATATTTCAAACATTATTAGAGCAGCAAATAAAGGTAAGAGGGATACGAAGTATAGAATTGTTAAAAATAGGTGCCGAAAACGCGAGGAAACAGTAAAATTTTGCCTCGAGTTTAGATACATATATTTTGAAAGCTAAATATCTGGCTACGCTCACATTTTTTTTATCATGGTATAAAATGAAAAAATGCATTACAATAAAATATGTCCTTGTACAGAAAGAAAGAATATGAAGTCAATTTTATTGTTGTTTATTGCGTGTTTTGTTATCGAATTAAAGAAAAGTGAATCCTGACACAAATTCCTTGTTTCAATTTATTCATCTACAAAAAAATCGTTAATATTAATTTGGCATAAAGGCTTGCCAAGTTTATTTAATTTATTATTTACGTTATTCTTTACGTTTGTATAAAACAGTTAATTAGCCTTATAGCTGTATTCAGTATTATTTCATAATTTATTCAATAAGTATTATTTATTGCCACTTTTACACATAAATTATAGATCAATTTAAACAATTTTTCTAAATTAGTTTAATTACGTAAATTACTCAATTACTTAAGGAGATGCACCAAAGAGTGACGTTGAAAAATATATAATTGATGAGCCTGATGGACTATAAAAACTTTTTAAAAAAATAGTCAATTTACGTTGGGACTTTACTTCTAAAATTTAAAAAAATTTAAAGTGTGAAATATTTTTATACTTTTATAAACTTATTTTTTTTATTGCTCTTACTTCAAAACTGCTTATAACTAAAAAATTTTCAAAAATATATGATACGATTTGTTTTATACTCATATTTGATAACTTTATATTTTATAGAAGCTTGAATAATATGTTTTATATATTTGATAAAATATTTAATACTCTAACGTAATGAATTTTCGATCAAATAAGAAAATGTTGATTTGCATCTCAACGGTACATCTCATTAATGGTATCATTTATTACACCGTGTACAAGATCATAAATCATTACTTTTATGCTGTCTTAGTGTAAGCACCAAGACAGAATTGCGATGACCAGGCGAAAGAACAGAAACGTGCACTGAAAGTATAAAAAACGGATTGCAAACATATAAAACTAAACGAGCTCTCGCTGAACAAAAAGAAGGAATAGAAAGAAAGTAAAAGAAATGGAAAATTGGAGTCGAAAATGTTGCGGGATTGTGACCCACGTCGGTATGCCTTGCGCGAACAAAGGAGCGGGAAAACGCAAAAAAGGTTTGAAAAATGAGCGTCGAATATAAAAGGGGGGGGGGATAAAGAAAGATGGACTGAGAGAGCGAGCCAGCCGTTTGGAAAAGAAACGTTAAAGATAGAGAAAGAGAGAGAAAAAAAGGAAAGAAAACAGCGCGTCCTCAATTAATGGAATGAGAGAGGAGGAAAATGCCGGTACACATTTCTTCTGTACACTTGTATATACGTTAGTCCAGTGCGGGATTTTGGTCTGATAGCAGCGCGCTTGTGGATAGAGCACGGTATCCAGGCGCGCGCCCATGCGGGGCTCGTTATCCTTTTTCTCCCTGACATTTTCTTCCCCTCCTCTATATATAAACGCATGATCATGTGCTCCATTCTCTTTCTTTTTTAGTTTCCTTTAGTTTATATATCAACCCTGATCACGATTCTTCCTCCTCCTTGTCCCAGCGTGATCTCTAACCTTCGCCTTTTTTTCTCTCCTTCGTCCTTCTATCTCATCCTCTTTTTTTTCTTTTAGTTGATTCATTTTTATATTATTTAATTTATATTAAGACAGGTTTAGATATATATATGTAATAATATATATATATATAACATAACATAGACAGCGCGACAGGTCAGCCACTAACATCTCAATGACAGCAACAGCAACGTCAGCGTCACAGAAAAATAAATATGTAGTAATATGCAATGCATAGTGTTTTTTGTATACACTTAAGAGTATAACATGGACAAGTAGTATAAGTAGTAATAAGTAAAATAGTTTAGTAATAGTATTTATAGTAGTAGTATAAGTAGTATAAGTATATATATATAAACACACAATCGTGTCGTGGGTATATGTATCGTTATATGTGGCGTAGTATATAGTATATATTTTTTATTTCGTAAGGAAGATATAGTATATATAGAATAGAATATGTATGGTAACAATAGCAATATATATATTATATATACATATATAATATAATATATTGCTTAAATAGAATACAAGTGTGACAGTGAGAGACAGAATAGACAGAATATATAGACAGCAACATATCAGCAATTAGTATAGTATCATAGAGGCCCAGCATATCAGTCCAGCAGCCCAAGGCGTCATACGTATAATATAAATATGTATATTTGCCGTACGTGCTCGCGATGTATTATTTATACACAGATGTACATAGTATACTGCGATATATAGAAAGGATTCGCTGCATAATCAAATGTATACTCGCACACACACAATCACGCACGTATACTCATCGATCAAAACCTACCGCGTGTCGTTAAACTCGACGGGCCAGCGATATACGATCAAGATATAGTCGGATAGCAAAAACTACGATGATTGCCTTTGCTCACTGCGTGTTAGAGGCTACTTTCCTTTTCTGATTAATAAAATTGCTACTTGACGGAGGAATATATGTCGATTTTCGTGTCTAAGTGACGCAGCTCGATCGTTTATCGGAACTATAATTTTAGGAAGCGTAGATATAAATACGCGCGAAAAGTTCAACAACTTCACCTATAATTATCGGGTCCGTATCTCTATTTCCAAAAGCAAAAAAGGGACGTGTAATGCTGCGGTCATTGATAGCTTTTTTATGTGCTTGAAAGTTCAGATATGTATATGTAAAATATGTACTCGATAATTCGCTATAGTATGATGTTTTAGCGATGAGTTTATATTAGTTTCACTACTTTCGCGTCATTAGGTGGCTTAAATACTGAACAATTTATGAGGCTAATTTAATATTTTTCTCCGTAAAACATAATATATTATTATAGTTTAAAAATAAAGAGCTTAAATACAAATCAATACCACTTATTTTTTTAAATATAAATAAATTTTAGTGAAAAGTAATTTATTATTTCCAGGACTTACTGAGATAAATTTAATTCAATGAAACATTAAAAAGTAAATCTATTTACGTTATTTCAAAGCAAAATCATCATCATATTTACAGTATTGATTGAAAATAAACCTTAAAACCAGAGAATAAAAATCATATCACTTGTTCTGTACCAATTGACAAATGCAAAAGAAATCAAATTCGCGCTAACGATCTTCGTGCAGCTGTTACGCTCGCGGCGTAATTAGAGGATAAAAATAAAGTGCCTGCAATTAATCGCGTAGTTTGCACTTTCGAGTGTCGTAAGCGGCTCTGAAATTTCTCCATACAAAATCGAATTAATTAAAACTGCTCAAATGCGCTATAGACATTTTTTTCCGCCCTCGAATACGTCATATTAAACGTTCACAAGAAAACGCCTACGCGCGCAGCGTCAAAGAATGCTCTGACTTTTATCTCCGATTTCTCGTCCTCATCCTCTTGTTTCTCACCTCGCGCCTAATTATAAATGTGATCTTCTCGCGTAGGATGCTACGAATTTAATTTTGCGAAAACTTGGCTATGATCAATTCCGGCGCGTGCGGGCAATAGTCTTTTTTTCAGCGCACGTTATAATGTCTCGCAGAGTCCTCTGCTCTCATTTTCTTTCTTCTTGTATCTCCTAATTGCTAATGTACAGAAGCATTCCTCGCATTAACTACGTTTAAAAGTAAATTAGCTTCTCCTGCTCACGACAGTTAAACTACAACGCGATGAAATGTTGTTTTCGCTTTTCACTTTCGTTTCACCTAACCGCTAATTGAATTTGGATTAAATAAAGCTGATTAAAATAACTTTTAATTTTTTTCTCAACTCATTTACTTTAAAATATACGATACTGAAATTTTCAAAAATTTTCTTGATCAGCTAGATTGACAAGACACACAGAACATTGTGTGTATATATGCGTGCGGCGGCTGCAACACTCACACGTGCACGTGGTTTATCTCTTATCATCGTCCTACGCACGCCAAACAGAAACTCTACGTATATCATCTCTCTAGGTGATAAGACAGAAACATAGGCGTTAAAAAAAAAAATTCTCGTGCGTGTTGAATCTAAGTTGGAGGGAGGCACGACATCTTTATTTCTCAACACATTTAAGGCAGTATAGCAATATATGTGCTTCAGTGTAGCATCAAGACACGCACACGAAAGATCATCTAATAGGCAGCAGACCACGCTAAAATTTTCAACACGGCAAACGCGAGCATGCAGGAGTGATCGGGGCTCTGAACGTTTTTGCTTTAGTTTTTTACTCCAGAAATAACAAAAATCAGTTTTGTATAAGCTTTTACTTTGAGGCGAACTAAATAATTGATAATACGGAAATATAGAGTCTGCCAAGTGCTTTTTTAAAATTAAAGATTTGACAATGGAAATTCGAATTTCTTGAGAAAATCGTTCCAAGAACACAAAATGTTTTTTTAAAAATGACTGGTTATTACGCGGACTATATTTTCTTCTCATCCGGCTTTATAATATTGAATTCGTTAATTAAATGTAAATTTTAAGACTCCAATTTCCCATTCATAGTGGTCCCCAGAAAGCAATTTTCATATAAATGAGCTCTGAATAACGTATACGCCTATTCCGTCGAGAGCATAAACACATATTTATCAATCCGATAAAATCTCGATACGGCTATATAACCGATTCCTCATTAACACTACCAACTAAAAAGAATAAACCTCGGACATGCCCACAAAAGGCAAACGGAACTAAAAAATGCAATAATATCCATCAATAATTACAAAATTACAAATTTTCAATTTTCAAGCGAGTCTCTTTAATATCCACATCGTCCTCAACATTTCACCGACGGCACGAACACAAACTCCGCCAAATTTCGGTCCCGACATCAAGGGAAAACCTTATATCCCTCTCCCCCGACAATTTTTCGCCAAGGCCGAAAGGAACATTGCCATAACGCGCGTAGACGAAGAAAAAAAAATACAGCTTTACGCACGCACGCGTAAGTCTCGTCTCGAGATATTGTCGGCATCTCAGCCCATCGGCGCCCGAGGGCTGCTGCTGCTGCTGCTCCTTATCTCTCTTTCCTTCCATCGTAAAAGCCGAGGGGGAGGAAAGCGAAGCACTCGCTCGCCTCCATACCCTTCCGTGGATTTTCTTTTTCGTTTCGAGGGTCGAAATAGACTATCCGAACTTTCGTTTCAAGCCGGCCGTATATTTTCGGGCTGCCGGTGTCGCCGGCGTGTCGGGTCTGCTTCTTCGAGAACTCGAGAGAGATTCTTTTATTCGGAGGAGAATTGAGTTTATCGGAAAAGTTGGCGGAACAATAATAGCTGAAGGGCTGGTAAACAGGAGTTTTACGAGTGGGATTAGAAGAAGCTTGCGTTCATTTTTCCGCGACGTCGGCGAGCGAAACTGATCGTTTGGTATCAAATAATTAGGGGAGACTGAGTGTAGCAATGATGGTTGAATTATTACACTTAACGATCGAGTTTCAAATTACAGCTATTGTAGTCCACGCTCGAGATTTTATCGAAGTTAAAAGAAGCTTTAAGTAAGAGGTGAAAAAGGCTTAAATTACACGAAAACTCCTCTCAATTACAATATTATCATCCGCAATATTGCCGGTCGATACTCCAAGAACGAAGAAGCTACAAGCACCTAATTTCGCCGCGTGCAAAACTTTTTACACAGCTGCCCCAAATCAAAACGATTTACACGTCCGTAAAACACGAGCAAAAGGGAATGAAATCCGTTTCAAGGTAACGAAAGTTCCGGGTTACGCGCACGCGATGCTCGTTGGCTATACCCTCGCGGCAAAAGCAGAGGAGCTGCATCGGAAGAGGAGCTACATCAGCTACTAGAGAACATCAGAAGGACAGAGAGAGAGAGAGAGGCACACACAAGGGGGATGAGAAGCAACAGCAGCAGCTCTATGTGCTCTTCGGTTCGACGGTCATCGTGCAGTGGCCGAGAGAGTTTGCGCTTGCATGCGCGCGCTGTGGCCGGTTGATTGACTTTTCCGACGCTGCGCCCACGCTCCCTTTTAGCGCGCTGCGCCGTCTGGTCGGCTCGGCTACGTATACACGTCGTATAAAGTAGAATACACAGACATACGCACGCACACACAGTCGTATATATAAGTGTATATAGATGAGAGAAGACGTCTATATGCAGGCATTGCAGAGAGACAGTCGGTGCACGTTTCAGTCTTTTTTTTTTTTGGTGAGAGTATATGAGTACGTGGACTACGAAAGTATCGAAAGAAGAGTGGAAAGAGAGAAGTAAGAGGAGAGCAAGAGTGAATGAAGAGAAGGGAGGTAGAAGAGGATCTGCCGTAAACTCTCGATCGTAAAAGTGGCCTCGATTTACATAGACGTTTAAGTGAGCTCCCAAAGCTCTTTTTGCCTCGCTGAGTGCGCGGCACTGCTGGCCGTTCGAGCCCCGAATTTGCGCGCCAAATCATTGCTGGCCAATCCTGGTTTATTGTTCGTGCGGAAAGCGTATCTTGAAGTTTCATTCGATTGACTTTTATAGCTGCGATTCGATTGATAAATCGCTAGCTTCATGAAAGTATATGTCTATGAAGAATAATGCTTGTTGAATTATTTCATTATTTTCTGATTATGCTT
This sequence comes from Eupelmus azureus, assembly GCA_030522685.1. NCBI lineage: Eukaryota > Metazoa > Arthropoda > Insecta > Hymenoptera > Eupelmidae > Eupelmus > Eupelmus azureus. The sequence continues at coordinate 12,026 of JAPYZA010001153.1, read as the reverse complement.
TATCGGGAATTACATTCTCCTATTGAAGTGTTTTGTTAATTATCAGCTATCGACAAGCGCAATTGTTTGCAAACCAATCAATGTTATAGCCTACAATCAAATAGTAAACTGCAAAACTAGTAATTTCCGCGATTTGTCGAGGATTATCTTTTAGTAGTGTGTGCCATTAAAAAAAAGAAACATTTGACAGAATATTTGTACAATGATAAGAAGTTTAGATCAATATTTTTGGCGGATTGCTTTGAAGAATAATTAAATGTAAATATTGAAATTTAATAACCGTCAATAACCAATGAAGGAGTAGTTTTGTCGATCAAAGTTTACAACAGATACTCGTTTTTCATGCAGTCGAAACTTTCAAAATAAGATTTCAGGCAAGGACAAATTAAATTTTAAAAGAGTAACACAATTGTAAGTACTTTAAGAAGTTGTAGGAAAATAGATAGATAATCAAAGAGAAAAATAAATGGGAAGTTCAAGGTAAGATGAACAGAGGATTTTCAAACATTAACATCAATGGGTAAGTTAATGGAATAGCCACATCACACGATGAGAAACACAGAGAAAATTTGACAGACACGAAGAAGAAAGATAGAGGGTTCTTTTCAGTATTTAATGTATCAGAATCACATGGGATGTTGCTAAGGGGACTGAAGTTGGTGCAAATATGAACGCGTTGGACCCCAACATGAACTAATGGTCTGACGCACGCATCGCTTCGACGATTTAATTAATAAACCTTCATCGTGCCTCTTGCTCACTCTCATTTTCTCTCTCCTTGATCGTATGTGGAATATACAGTATGAGTCCGAGGTAGATTTTGCAAAATGAGAGATATAGAGATGAGGAGAAAAAAAAATTTAAATAAAGTTTGACAATTGTCGCCATGGATTCGTACGTCACGGTACGATCAGTTTATGGGTTTATCATAATTTTTTTATCGGTTTGCTAAAATAAATTAATTGCTGCGGAAAGCGCTTCCCTGGTTGGAATATTTCGGGGGAAAATTAATGATTGTTCGAGGTTTGAGTGGAAAAGGAGTTGTAAGAGATGTGCCCATAACTCGCTCTTTTCGACTATCTGAGGATTTTTTAAAGAATTAATTAAATGTTTGAATGAAGAGCAATTTTAAAGAATTAAAGAGTTTTATATTAAAAGTAGAAGATCTATGTGATCTGTATAATTATTCGGAAAGTAAAATGTATAATAGTATAAAAGGAAAAGTGACTCTGGGAAAAGGTAAAGTATAGGTTGAATAAAGTAGGCTTATCATGCTCGACTTGTTCTACTGAAAAGTATAATCAAATATTTTACTTTACGGACACTCGCGATCACACAGATTTTCCTCCGAATTCAAAGTTTTCTATCAGTAACATCAAGTTACATTTTTTAACAATATTATTTTTAAATATTTACTTATTTTATTTTTTCATCTATATTTATAAGTATAAAATCATCATGATAGTCAGTTTATGAAAAACAGTGTATTTTTTCTTAATGTATTGCTCATGTGTACGATTGATGAATTGTCAAAATAGAATGCATTGCGATTGCATGAATTTGCGTAATTGGTTGTGTACTGTTTAAATTCGTGTACTATTGAACAGTCCCGGACCTTGCTGCATTGTATACCCACAATTCAATAGACTCTAATTATTAGATATACTGCGTTGAAAGAGACGTACCATATCAAGTTACACAAATACATAAGTACAGAAGATACTTCGTTTATTTTATACAGTATACAGATTAACAACATTTTGTTATTTATAATCACAACAACGAAACGTGCATGCACACGTAACAAAAATATACTTAACTACGAACGTTCAGAATGAATGGCTGTTTAGAAATTGAACAATGCACGAACAATCAGATTCCAATGAATTATTAGAAAAATTCAATGGATCTTGTAATCGTCACTGGAATCCAATTGTTGCGAATCTTCTTTTGTATTCAATGGGCGCTATGACGTTAGAGACATACATGAGATAGATGAAACAAAAAATTACTATTGTGTAACATTGACCGAATAAATCGCGAGGAAAAGTCTTTTTGGTCACTTTGTACATTAATCAAGACTACGTTTAATAAACAACAGTATACAACAAGGCATATATTCAATTCACTCGTCGGAGAGAATGCAAAATTCATCGTATCTACAGTCACTCGAGAAAAGAAAAACAAAAAAAACAATCCTAATCCATTATCATCTTGAGCAATTCACCAATCGCAGAGCCAACCGTGCATCATCAGCAAGAAAGCGTCTCTATCAATAATTCACAAAGGGAAGCCCGAAATCCTCGAACCAGGGTCACACTTTACCGATGATCCATCAAAGAAAAAGAAAGCCCCGCAATGGTACAGCAGACGCGATCGGCGCCGTATCGCGATATAATCATCGCGCGCCCTACCCCCTTTTTTTCTCTACACTCCGCGCTCTCAGAACACCCACGCACACATGTACACACACACACACGCACATAGACAGGGAGCGGAAGAAACCCTACTTGGTGCGTGTGCGCGCGCGAGCGAGGATATGCGGAGAGAGACGGCGGACGATGCATCGGCACGCGCGACCTTGACAATCGATAATCCAGCCCCCCGCCCCCGCCGACAATGCCCAGGCCTCGCTCAATGGACCCGGCCTTGAAACCCCGCGCTCCGCTCTCTCTCTCCCTCTCTTTCTCACACATACATACACACTCTCTCTCTCGTTTTTTCCTTCTCTCGAGACCTGCGTGGCTTTAAAAGCTTGATTCTCTTCTCTCTCTCTCTCCGCGACGCAGCGAGAGAGAGAGAGAGCTCAGCGCGCGTCCTTCTTCGCCCCCGTGCGCGAGAAAAACCGCTGCATCGTCCGCGCGCGCGCGTCTTTTTCCGCGCCGCGCGAGCTTCTTGATTGGAAAGTTCTTTTTTTGCACGACAGACCCTCGCACGCACACACATACACACACACTCAAGCACACACGAATGCACAGAGACGGACAATGGAGAGCGGGCGAGAGATGCTCGCCGCGCTCTCTCTTTTTCTCTCACCTCGCCTTTTGTTTCTCGCGAGAGAGAGTCTCGCTCTTCTAGAGGATATATATATATATGCACAGATGGAGGTATATAGATAGGTATATAGATATATAGGCGCGCGGCAGCCTCTTCTGCGCCGATTATCGCGCGGTCGCTTTGTTTCTCTCATTCCATTTTTGCCTTCACAAACGCGAGCGCGACCTACCCAGAGAGCTTCTCTCTTATATAGCTGTCCAGGAGCGCGAAGTGACGAGATGAAAGGGCTCTGCATCTCGGCGCAGCAGAGGCTGCGCTCGCTCGCGTTTACATATATATACGTCACGCCTCGCGGAAATTGAGGCTCCGATATTTTTTGTTTGTCTGCAAAATTAAAGTTTTTGTTAGGACTTGCATACAGTTGCATGACGGCCCCGCTTTCCGCGAGGGAGACGGCCCTATAAAATAGATCGATATAGGCTACGCCACACGCCGCGGTCATTACATAGAGCGACTTATATTAGTAGTAGAGAGCTTAATAATCTAAAGTATTTTTTAATATACTTAGTGCACGCGTTAGAGAATTGGATTGGCTTACCTCCTCGCATAGCGCCAGCATACGCCTCGTACTCTCCAGCGACTGTAACATAGAGCAGAAAAATTTTTGTTGCCTATCTGTTCTCAGCGCGTTCGTTGGGTCGGACAGATATTACAAGGGGATATCTGCCCCTTATACCGAGGGGCTGCAGAGCAAAAGTTTTTGCATTAGTCTCGCTTGAAGGGGATAGTGGGCGGAAGAGACGTGCCCCTATCCGAGTAGCGCCTCGGTGTTTTCAATCAACTTTTTATCGCGTTCGGGAGTTTTTAATCTGGAGATGCTTGATTGCTTGTTTTTATGGATAAATTGAATGTTCTTTAGGGTATGACGAAAATTGTTAAGAGTAAGTTTGTTAGGTCGCAGTCTTCCGGTAGATTAGAATAGTTAACGTTTAAATTATAAAAGATTTTGTACGTTCAAACTCTTATACCGTTAGATTTAGTTATTATTGTGAATAATAGTGTGTTCATAACTTATGGAAACCAAAACGGAACGTTAAAAAATAATTGTTCAAATTTCAAATTCAAGTGTTTGATTCATTTCAAAGTAATAAGTGTTTTAAAATATAATTGTACAAAAAAGAACTGCAAAATTTGATTTAATTCAGTTCGATTAATATATCAAAACGAATCTAATTTTCAATATTTCTCGTTGGATTAGAATTATTTAGTAGACTTCGAGATTACACTTTGTCAGAAAAATCAATTTTGAAAAGTATAAAACGGATTCTTATTACTTAGAATAAAAAACTATCGAAAGCTCCTAGATTCGATAATAGAAAAAAGCGCGGTGCTCAAATAAGAAATTTGAAATTCGTAGAATTTCAAATATTCCCAACAGTCTACCGTTTTTATTTCAAACTTATATTTTTTTATTTTAGTATACCGAATTACAATTTCAAATTTTATTAATATCATTATTAGGCAATAGGTATTCTACATTTTGCAATTCTAATCTCTTGACAAAATTGTATTCGCAGTCTACTGAATGATATCCATCCTTGCGCATTTCGATCGCATAAAATGCTAAGAAAATAATCAATATCAGAAAAAAGTTGGCCAACGAACTTGACAAGTCAATTAGCCGATTGAACCGAGAGGCTATTCACTTTCTGAAATCATTGATCGAAAATATTCTATCTTTAAATTATATATTTTTTCAAAATTAAGAATTGAAAAATTGAAAAACACGAAGTATTGACACATATGATGTAGCTTAGTTTTTGACATTCACAGCATTATTTCAAAAAAGCGTCGTCACGCAACTCATCGAAGTTATTTAGAAAATTAATGTCATCTATCTGGTGCATCAGCACTTCACATCCGTTGGATATTGAAATATCAAAACGTGGAAACGTTTTAATTTGAAATTCCTACAGAACGTCCTTCAAATGCGACAGATATTGAATTTCCCATCAATAATACAATATATCAAAATAAATCAGTGCGAAACCGATAATTAATAATTTTTATGTATACACCGTGCCATATCGCTCTGTCACAATAATCACTTCAAAACGTTCTTGCTTCAAATAATTTCAATGTCATCCCGAAACGCATTAACTATCCACCCTCCCCCCACGAGACAAAGTACTATCGTTCAAAACTATCGGCCAACAAAACAGGTCGCCTCTCGGTTCTAATCGAGCGTAAGCAAATACAGGAAAGGCCAGTCAGCGATTGCGCGATTTTACCTCATCGGTCGTCTGTTGGGCCTTGAACTGGAGCTCCTGGAGCTCGGTGCGGGGCGGGCCGGGCTCGGCGCCCGCCCCGGCGGCTGATGTCGGTGCAGGCATCCTCGCTCTGCTTCGCGCTTCCTCAGCTGCTTTCCGTGGGTCTCTCGGCTCGCCGGCGGACGACGACTTGGTATATCACTCCTGCTTCAAGGCCGGGGGATGATCCGCTGCTCTGAGCTGCCTAGGCTACGGCTCCCACCTCGGAAATCCTTGGCTGCTGCAATTTGAGACGAAGAATTTTCCGTTAGTTGGATTCTCTTTGGGGATGTGTATTTGTTCTTCTGGGGATTGGAAGGTCGAATTAGGAAAAGAAAGAGAGAGGGGGGGAGCTTTACTATTCTGTGAGCTTTGAGCGTGGGACGTTTGTTTGGCGAGAACTGAATGTTAGGAAAATCCTAGGAAAAAATACTTTTGATGCTAATGCAATCAAGTTGAATACTTTCGGCGAATCATTGTATAAATTGGTTTTTGTTGATTATTGCGTTGATTAATAATTTTCGAATGCGTGGGAAGTTATGACGAGCACGCGCTAATTACTATTTGACGTATCGATGATGACGTCGGTTCGATATACTCCTCACACATTGTTATCTGACCGAGCTGGATGGAGACTTCGACTGTAGTTGTTAAACATTCCTTATTACTTTCGATTTTTGATTGTGTGTTTAATGAGCATTCGGAGTAATTATTTGGATTATACATTAGTTTTATCATTCCAATATTAAATTTATAATTCCCTTTGATCAGATATCAAATATTGCTAAAACCACAAGAAATATAAAATCCAATATTCAATTAACAGAAAGCAGAAGGTACTTTTATCTCTTTGAAAATTAGCAATAGGTCAATGCACAAACTTCTCTGTGAAATGCGCGCATTTATTGATTGCAAAATTATTTACAGAAAATAATAAATATTGTTAAATTAAGAATCAATTTATAGAGATCATATTACTATTTAATATCAAAGTTAAAGAAATACCAAATTCGTATCAAGGATCCTGCGCAGAGAGCCGGAATAATCCGATTTAAACGCATGGCTTTCGTGTATAATTTAACCGCAATGGGAATAATAGCACATACAATATTCATTAGCACATTTTATTTACTTTTTCTTGATTAAAAAAAGAAAAACTTTCATCTTGATTCCCTTAATAGAAATTAAGAGCGCACGCTCCCGCAAAATTAAATTTTTTATATATACAAACCACTCTACTTGAAATAATGTCGAATAAATTAGTTTAATTTAGAAGGTTTTAGCATGGTCAATGCATGTTTGAGAGGGTTCCAAGGATTATTTTTCAAGCGAATAAAAAGTAAAAGGTGCGCCAGAACCTTGACATTTATGCACGTTTTGGGAGTTATAAGGGGATAAAAAAAGTCTATCGTAAAAAGGTTTCTTCAAGTTTTAAATCCACGTTAGTTCAACGACTATATTCATGAATCAACGAGTATACCGCTGTTTTTCGTGGCTAAAAAGCGTTAAATAAACCTGTCATTTTCATTCATTTAAAACGATTGAAAATAAATGTAGGAAACAATTAGAGATAATAGTACCATTGTGCATTTTCATGCACATAAAATGATAGTTATTTTAATTTAGGCTCATTTTTCCTTCAATTTTGTTTATTAAAAGCTATACTTTGAAAAGTATCAGTGGTTAGAGAAAATAAGAGGCAATCAATAAAAAATTCAAATGTACATCAATCAAATTACTTAAAGCTTATTCTCAACAGTTTTATTCTAACTGTCAAAGACTACTTAAGTCCTTTGAATGAACGCGTGTGAAAATCGATTTTTAAAGCTTCAAAAGTTTTCGTTTTCTAAAGCTCCCTCAAAATTTCAAAATCCGTTTTTCGCTTTTCACAATCAATTCAAGTTACTAACTATTGAGTTCAATTTTCTATGTCGCTGGTCAAAGTGATAGTCGTGCATTGGCATTATTTAAGTATTTTTAGACGTTTATTTGCGCCATTCCTTCCTCGAGGAAAAGGATAGACTGTTAAATTTTTCAAACGGTATTTTAAGCGTTGAAAGCCTTGAGTAGAGAGAGTAAGAATTCGTTGTAAGAATTTTCCGACGTGCCTTATCGCGTTTTGAAATAATTTAAGGCTATCTTAAAAATTTAATATGCGTGTAGTGCTTCAACGTAAGTTCTTGAATTGTTAATATTGCCGTTTTTAAGTACGATTTGATAGACAAAGTTTTATTTTATGTTAAATTGACGTATTATTTTTTTAGATTGTAGTTTGAAAAAAGTAGTGCAAACCCACAAAGAAACAAAGTTTATAAAAGCTTATGAAACTAAATCCAATAGCTGCTCTACACCTGAGAATATTAGATGGTCTATTCTTGTAACGATGTGATTAAAAAATATAAATTTAATCAATTTAACTATAGTTCCCAGAATTTCTAAGTCCAAATTAACGAATTCCCTATAACTGACTTAAAATTACGGGTCGCATATGCTGGCTATATAAATTACATATTGCGTTACCAATATTCGTAACAAAATCCTTCTTAAACCGCCTCCACAAACACCGTTATAAACATGAAACTTTATTCCCAAAATTAAAATTCTCATACTCCAAAACGACAAATATAACCAGAAATTCCAAACATTCATTCTATCACAGAAACGTGCCCAGAATCAAGCTCTCGCTCACCCGACTCCCCGAAACCACCCTCTCAACGTGATAACCAGCACCGGAAAAAAGTAATTTTTCGAGCACCCCGCCGAGTCTCACCTCATCCCCTCCGCTAATCTCGCTCACAACCATCGCAATGCCGCATCCCCCATCGAGTCACCGAAAAAAAGAAAAGGAAAAATCGACAATCAGCGAAGCAAGTCGAAGAAGAAGCCAAGTAAGCGAGCTAAGCAGAAATTTAAGCGCGACGCACTTGCGGCTAGCTCCGAGCGGCTATAAAAGCCTCGTGAGCGACGTTAACGGCCGTTGGCGGGCGGCGCCGCTTTCGAAAGTGGAAAAAGGGACGTATAAGCCCCGAGCGAGAGCGTGTCAAAGGGCAATCAAGAAAGAGGTATAAAATGACAGTCCTCTCTCTCTCTTTCTTACTCTCAGGAGCATATAAAAGATTAAGGATAGAGCAAGAGAGAGAGAGAGAGAGCGTAGCGATGCCCGGCTTACTCGGATCCCGCGCGAGCGGAAACCCAGCCCCTTTTCTCTCTCCCTCTCTCGATCAATCGATCAGCCGCCTAGTATAGCGTAAAAGAATCGTTACGGGGTAGCTGGCGGCTAATCGATACAAGCGTCGGGCAATTATTCTATTTCTGGGCCGTATCAACAAACGATTTATTTTTAGCGAACTAAACGATCTGTCCCTCCGCGAGCGCGCGCGCATACAGTGGGCCGAGAGCCTCGCGGAAAGACGAGAGAGAGAGCGAGCGCACACGACGTTTGCGCGCCGCCGCCGCCTTATATACAGTCTCGCGCGGCACTGTACATGCGTGTACACAGGGAGGGAAAATCAATAGCGGCTCGAGCGCGCGCGCACAAGCCTCGTCTGCGCAGCTGCGAGTGAGACCAGAGAGCCACGTGCTGTGCTCTGCTTTTCTCTCTCTCTCTCTCTTTCTCTTCTGCTCCCTCTGTCCTCCTCCTCCTCTCTCTCTCTCTTTCACTGACTACATCTTCCGTGGGTAGGGATGGCGAAAAAAGACGCCCCCGGGCCGGGTCGCGCTATATTTGCGCGCACCCGCGCGAGGGCGAACTCGAGGAGGTCGGGCCTCTCGCGCAAGCTCCGAAGACGGCGAGACTATTTTCGCGGCGAGCCGGGGAGGTCCTGAATCGCGCCGCCGCTGAATTCTGCCCTTTATTATTCAGCCTGCGTTTACGAGCTTTTGTGCGGGGGCGAGCTTTTTTTTGCAAGGAGCTTCGTCGGAGCGATCTAGGGCGGTACTTTAAATTTTTGTCGAGAGAGAGAAAGGGTTTATTTTTCGCGAGAGGACGAATTTAGTGCTGGGACCGGGCGGAACTTTTAATTATTAATTTACGGATTTTAAAGTTTTAGCGTATTGTGATTAGCTGGCTGCTTTTAGCGGTTGGCGAGGCGGCGTTTTTTCGCCTTAAATGGCAATCTCGCGTGTTACAGCGGACTCGGGCTGGAAAAAGTTGAGAGCCCAGAACTTTTGTTTTACTTTCCCGCCGACTGGCGAATATATTTAGATTAACGATTTATCGTCCTCATCAAGCCAGAACGAATATCAGCTCTTGCGAAATTTCTATTTCGGCATTAACAATTCACGAAGCAACACGCGTTCTTCCAAACGGGCCTTGCAAGAACGTGACAATCTTCAGAAATGACGAGCAAGCTTCGATTTCAATCCGAAATCCCGTATAGCAACAATTCACCAAACTCAACAATCCGCTCGCGGAGAGCTCGCACGGTCAGTTTCGATCCGGCCAGGTTGATCCCATTATCACTCGCGAGATCTTCGAGCGCTCCTAACCCCCCCGCGCGCACTGGGAAAAAAAACTTGCACAATCGCGAACCAACACTATTTCCGTGCCCCCCGCACGCCCCCGCTCAAGCAGCACTCTTCGATCCGTACCGTATAAAGCCTCCGCACCTTCCTCAGCGCTCCATCCAAAAGTCGGATCCAAATAAGCAATCTTCGCTCTGTCGGAGGCGCACACGTCACAGTGGTACGAGCGTCGAGGGGCGCGCGAGCGTTGCGTTTTCGGGCGAAACAGCAGCAGCAGTAGCACTCGCACTCACACACACACACACATACAGACATGCAGAGCAGCCTCCCTGACTTACCGGTGGGGCGGGTGGGTGGCGCAGCTCTAAAGGACAGGGTCGTCGACGAGAGCGCAGCTCTCTTCCTCTCTCTCTCTCCTCTCGACGTGCGTGTGATGGTGGCAACACGCGCGTGTCTGTGCTCTCGCGACGGGTCGAAGATCGCGACTGAGGGTGAGGAGGAAGGAAATCGGTGGAAATCCCTCCCTTCGGGCGGCGCAGCCGCCGAAAAAAGAGAGCCGAGGAGTAGGAGGCCGCCGCCGCCGCCGACGGGGAGAGGGTGGAAAAGCGTGCGCGCCGCTATCTGCGCGCGCTCCAGGGCCGTTCGCTGCCTAGGCGGCGCCCGCGCACTCCAGCTCCCTCGCGCCGCGTGGGAGGGAGAGAACAGAGGGACCAGCTATATACCGGAGAGAGAGAGAGAGCTTTTTCTCGACGATAAAAACAATTCTTTTTCGGGGCCCCCCTTTTACCCCTCCCTGGATGATTGATGCGCGCCGACTGGAGAGCGCGCGAAATATTCTCGGGGAATTCGTGTGTATCGCTGGGACAGAGAATTGGCATGGAGAGAGGAGACTGCCGCTGGGTTATATCGCTGTAAGGGAGAGATCGATGAATCGCTGCGAGAGTGTCGTTAAGGAAGGTGGTTCAAAATTAGAGGGAGCGCGTCGGGAGGAGGCGGAATTTTTGAGAGCAGCACGAGGGAGAGCTGGAGGATGCGGGGTGCTTTTATACGACTCTTTGATGATTTATGTAAGAGGGAAGGATGGAAGGGTGCGCTCCGCTGAATATTGACTTAGCGTAACGATGTCGGGAAGCGCCGAACATCAATCAATGCGATAAAGTTACTCTCGCGCGCGCGCTACCTGCGCGTGCGAGAAATTTTTAATGGGATGTGTCGAACAAGATTATTAATAGAATCATTGTTTTGGGATTTGTTGTTATTTGCCTGCGTAGTAGATCTCTAATTGTGCGAAATTAAATTTTAAGCGTTCTGTTACACGAAACAGCCCTGCATTTCATTCGTTAAAAAGCTTTTCACTAAATTAAAAAACATAATTAACGTAAAATTAGCTTAATTTTTCTAATAGACGTAACGAGTAAACAAAATAATTGCTCACAATCTATAAAAGTACCACTCTACTATCAATTCCACGAAACAATTATTCCAAATCGGCCACACAAGTACATCCACGATAACCCAAAAAATCCGGCTCGCGTCACGAGAAACTCATTAGCATTTTTCGTTTTCCGGGTCATTACCTACTTTCTCCGCGATTCTGCTCTTGGCCCGCAACAGCCCCGACGCGCGCCGTCATCCGACCCAAGAATCCCGAATCGGTCCAGCGCAATAAACGCCGAGATCCAGCGAGTCGAGCGTTTATTCGTCCTCCAAAAAGCGCGTGGCGCGCGACTTCCGGAGGTGCTGCAGGCAGGCAGCGCGCGCGCGCTCAGCGGCCAGGGTCAGCGCGAATCGACCACTGTTTAGCATTCCTCTCTCCCCCTCCCCTCTATACCTGTATATCGCGCAGCCAAGTGCGATTCCGCATTTATCTCCCGACGCTACTTGGCGTCTATGAAATTTGAGGATTTAATTGCGATCGGGGGGTTATTCTTATTCATGAGGCGATGCATGATGCATTAGCTGGGGGCGAGTTGTTGTTCTGTGGGTGTGAGGGGATGGATTAGTTTTTGGGTAAGTTCGGGGATTTTGATCGGGCTGATTGGAGTTTTATTGATTTTTCTATTGAATGGCTGGAGGGACGAGAGATTATCGCGGCTGAAGGTAATAAAATGGGATTGATTCGACTGGTGAAATGAACAATTTTCTGGCAAATATTCAGTAAGTCAACCTTTCGACATATACGGATGAGGAATGAATATTCATTTCATCAGGGAATTACGCTTCTCCAGCAAAAATTAAGTCATTTTCTGCTCGAGG
>JAPYZA010001152.1:0-35924 GCA_030522685.1 Eupelmus azureus | reverse complement strand
AATTTGTTTTTTCAGTATTAAAAAATATCAAAGAACAAATGAATTAATCTGTAAAATTGCAAGTATTAGCAGGTCCAAACTTAAAAGATTTTTTGCTACTCAAATTGAAATTATTATAAGTAGACTAAATTAATATTTTTCAATTTTAGAAGAAATAAATTAAAGCTTGTTTTCTTTACATTCATTTTATTTTTAAGAATTTAATTAAGTATTTAAACTATATTGTTATATTTTATTGTAAACTGTATTATTAAGTTTTGAGAAGAAGCTATTTTAAAAAAATGATATTAAATTTGTATATAGTTTGAGTTTTAGTCCTTTTCAGAAAAATCTTAAATCTTCTTATTTTAGCTAAAAAGTTTTAGTTAAATCCACGATTTGCAGCCTTGATTTCTTCTTGTTTGTAACATCTATAAAAAGCTATGTTATTTTACCGAGTGTTTAGTTATCTGGATGAAGAAAAGAAGTATATCATATAATCTCACAACATATTAATCATTGCTATCCTATTAAACATCACAACTATATTACTTTGTATATTTTTTGTAAAATTTTATAGTGTTCTTAAGAATTTAGAAATTGCAACTAAGAAACTTGGGAAAACATTGAATATGATACCTAAAAATATTTAGGTAATAATATTAAAAGCGCATACTTATGAAAATATAAATTTTTATTTCATAAAAAAGTATACATATAGAGACAAAGTTAAATTTATGAAACTAATTAGTCACACCAATGTGCAACTAAAATAATTAAAGAAAATTAAGTTTATCTAACTAAATACTTCTCTCAATAACATTTGTGGTAGGTAATGTTTTAGATAATTAAAACTAATATTTTTTTAGATAAAAGCACTTGTTATTAATGATTATTTTATAGTTTAGAAATATTTTTAGGATTAAATAGCCATTACAGAAATTACAGATTAGATAACCACAACGGAAGTTTCTTCATCAATTATTACTTTTATATTTTGATTATACAAACTTGCATTGTCATCTTTATTTACATTTGTATAATTGATTTAAAATTGGAAAAATTGTTTCTGCTCCTTGATAAGATTTCAATGATAGAAAAAAAATTTCCGTAACATTAATTAAAATTTTTCTGCGTAGGTAACAACAATCGGACCAAATGCCTCGTTTACCATCGTTTTCGGAGACTTTTTGGAAGCAACTAATCAAGCTGGTTCTGTTACAACAATGTTAAACTCCCTTTTCAATATAAGTTACTCATTAGCAGGTAAGTTTGATTTTAAATACTGATCAAACCAATTTCAAATTTGTCTTTAATCTAGATAAATTTGTTAGATATTATAAAAGTCATATTGCTATCTTTTGCTTTGAAAAATATGTAATGAGTCAGTTTATTTATGTGAACAATAATTCTTACATTTTATTATTGTATTATACAAGTGTAATTTTCCGACGGAAAAATCATATGATTTCGCGAAACTTAATGAAGAGAGTTTATCTTCATTAAGTACAAATTGTAATATTTATTTAAATAATAACAAGTTCTTATTAAGAAATTATAATTCAGTAACTAATAATAATCTCAGTATAAATTTACCTAAGATACATGTGATCATATAATTGCATTCAGCAAAGCTCATATACGTTAAAAAAAGTAACAATCGTGATTGTTGTCATATTTATCTTTCTGAAAATGGTAAAATTTTCCTATTGAAAAGTTTCCAGAATTTATCGTAAAATGTTTCGCAACACTTAATATTAGAGTTCCTGCCGTAAATATGATTTTGCGTGTCACATTGCAAAAAGGCCACCGTAAATCTTCTGTAAAAAAAACAGTGTTACAATATTACCGACTACCGTCTGGTACAAAGCTTCGTACTAGCGAAAAAAAATTAATAAGCACACCTAATATTTACAATACAAATCCCAAGTACCGCAGTCTCTAGATAAGTGGTTTTGCTCGTGCGCCTTATCGATTATTAAGTAATATGGGTTTTTTGCTCTTTATCAAGTGCTTTGTTTAACTTGTGAGTTTGTTTTGACAATAAAACTAGAAAATATCAGTCTTAATTCATTTGAAAGCTTATTGTTAAAATGCTAATGTTTCGCGCAAATACATTTTTTATCTAACAATTCACCATTGAAAGTAGAAATTACTACTATGTACACGGCTTGGCGATTATCAAAAGAAGAATTTTATATGTAAATATTACGTTAGTTAGTATTAGGTTTGCGTCAAAATAACTTTTCAATTACTTTCATAGGAAACAGTGAATTAACTTTTTCACTTTATCTTGCTTTTATTTCTATTTTATCTATTTTGTCACTGTTCAATTTTTTTTCATCAAACTCATACTTAAGGAAAACAGGTAAAAATTAACTTAGCGTACTATCCTAAGCTTTTCAAAACTTTCCATATTATTTCATAAAAGTGAAACGCGCATAAGTGTCCAAACAGTAGGTTTCGCCAAAGGTCCAGGCGACGATCGTGTGCATCGTTATAAATTAGTGCACGCGCCTATCTTATCTTAGCCGTCAATTCTGCCTCCTGCCGCACCGCTTGCACACGTGATTTTTCCTCGTTTTCACGTCTCGCCTTTTATCAAAGTGGTTTGTTTGAATTGTGCCCGGTGGCACACAGTCGAGTTGCATTAGCACATAGTTTCCTGATGCGATTGGTGAAATGAGCGCGTCTGGCGCCGAACTAATGTACTAATTAATCGCGCGCTTAAGTGTCTGCTGATAGACGTGTCTACGTCTGTATTGACCCGTGATTTTTTTAGTTCTTCTCACGTGATTTATCATCTGCTTTCGTCTAATCGTAGTTGGGCCTTTAATTACAAATTACGAGCTGTCAAGGTGGATTATGAAACGCTGAGGAGATTTATTTGTGAATTTAATGTGGTTAGGGTATGATCACGTTTGAACTGCGTGTTTCGTTTTTAATACAATAACAATTAATTGTCAGTTTAGCGCGGGTCTTGTTAATTGGGCAATCCCAATAATATGCGACTTGTAATCGCACAAGGAAACAAATGACTAATAAAGATGAAAAATTTCTATGAAAAATTCGTTTGATTGAACCATATCAATAAATATCGATTCAAATTTCACTTTCAACAACCATCAATCAAATTTGATACGTGTCAATAAGTTCGAACCATTTGTCAAAAGCCATGCGAATTTTTCCTGTTTCGAAATGTTTGACAGGCCACTTAACACTTTACCTTGTACCAGAAACCTCGCAATAACTATAATAATGAAAATATCAAAAGCAGCCAAACCGTCACCAAACTACTCCAAAAATCCTCAAAAAATAAAAAAAAAACTTGCAACTCTACAGGCCTGGTGACGAACCCCCTGCTAAAGCAGTTCTCCATGAGGTCAGTGGGCGTGATCGGTGCCGTCCTGTTCGCGGTGCCAAACGTCATGATGGCCTTCGTCCAGCACGTCATCGAAATGGCTGTGATCTTCTTCCTCCAGGGAATTGGCCTCGGACTGATATTCACGATATGCAACACCAACTTTAATGCCTACTTCGACAAGAAGAGGTCGATGGTACTTGGCGAAATGGCAAATTATACGCATTCACTCTATGGAAATCTTAATTTTTTGTCCCAGTTTTGGCTACTGGCTTGTAAAGTTTTTACACAGTAAAACAGGCCCGTTTGGGTTTTGAATTTTTTTTTCCTGATGACAAGTCGTCTGTGAAACAGATATTTTCCTTTGAATTTTAACGTTAATGGTGTCAAACTGACAAACGGTGAATAGTTTATCGGTTTTTTATAATAATCACTTCGTAGCTTTTACATTGATATCTGTAAGACTAGGGATTTTCATAAAGTCTGAAGTAAAACTATTAAAATTATCGCAAACAGGATCATTATAACTGAAAAAAATTTCTACCAATTTTCCATCAGGTTATGGGCATATCACAGGCCATCGTTGGACTTGGTGGAATCGTCTATCCAATCGGTATTGAACTCATGATGGAGGAGTATGGCTTTAGAGGTGAGTTTACAAAAAAAATTTGAATTTTTACTTCCGACACGAACCGATAACGCCGATGAAGCCGTCTGGTACAAAAAGTGCAAATATATGCTATGCAAACGTGTCAAAGAGAGCTTCACGATACGCGAAGAATCTTTAAATAAAGAAACGCCGAAGTGCATATCTCGTGTGTTGATAAGATTGAACCAGTACATTTTTAAGATAATAAATACCATAGGTAAAAATTGCACCATCTAATGCTTCTTTTTCGTTTTATCATATTAGATAAAAGCTTGTTAACAGAAACGATTAAAATACCGACACGGCAATTAAGATAAAATAGTCCAGCAGTTTTTCATCCCAAAGAAATCCAGTGCTCTAACTCATTATAATTACATTTAGACTATACTTCAGAGCCGTGGCATTAATTATACCAGCAGCGGTGTCGCTAGATTTACAACTGGAAATTACACATCGAACCTTATAAGTCAAAAAATAAAGGCGAGCGTGAAAATTGCAGGTACCGCGGCAATTACGGGCGCATTAAGCCTGCACTGCATCACGGCGATGGCGTTGATGCGGCCGCCTTCGAGCTGGAAGGCGAAATTCCGGAATAGAAAGTCGCGCAAGGACGTGGCTGGGGAGCAGGCCGACGACGAGAGCAAAAAGCCCCTGGTGGCGGTGAGCTCGCTGGGACCGCGTGAAGTTGAGGTGCTCAGGAAGTCCGAGAAGTGGAACAGCTGCAGGAGTCTGCAGGATGATGATAGGACCAAGGCTCCAGAAATGGTGATTTGACTTTTTTTACTGTGTTTTTTTTTTTTTTAAAGTTAGGAGACATTCTCGCGTTATCTTGATAACTTTGGAATCGATTTTCTTTTTCGTTTTTTCATTGACGGGGTTTATCTTATCGATGAGGAACTGATGCAATTATCTATCAAGTGCTTTGTTGCATTCATGCGGTATTTACGGAATCGATATATTCGTTCCTATCTTTTAATTCAATTAAAAAACAAAATCAAGTAATTCCCCTAATCTCCCCAATCATTCACTCCTCATCAAACATACACCCACAAGCGAGCAATAACCAAAACCTCCCCCACAAAACAATCGACTTCAAGCAAATCCTTTGAAATTGTGAATTTTCCAAAGACGCCTGAAGTAAGGGTTGCTTCAGTTTCGGATGTGGAGAAGGGTATTTGCCGCGAGCGCAGCAAGTCCATGCTGGTGAGCGAGTGGCCGCAGGTGGAGGCCTGGGCCAAGTCTCACAGGAGCGCCTTAATAGCCGGCTTCACCTCCTCGAGCCTGACGAACCTCAGGGTGCAGCCAGGCACTGAGACTCTTAACAATGCCGTGCTGCAGTTCAGAGCTCCGGCCACCGCGATCGCCGAGGAGGCCAGGGACAGCGATGCTCTGGTTGTCGATGTCATCAGCGAGAAGACCGCCAAGATCTTTAGGATTAGGTGAGCGATAAGGCTGAAGCTTGAAAAAGCTCTGGATCGAGCTTTCGAGAACGCAAAGGTAAATGAGAGATATTTTGCGATTGCAGGAGCCGACGTATACTGGACAGTCTGATCGACTTCTCCTTACTTAAAAACCGATCCTTCCTGAGCATGTGTCTGGGAATCAGTTTCGTCTTCACGAGCGACTTCACGTTCGCGGCGTTCCTGCCTATGATGATGACCAGCCGCGGCTTCACGAAGGCGGATGCTGCCCTTGCCATAACTGTATCAGCGAGCGCCGAGCTCGTGTCGCGGATCTGCCTTGCGGTCTTCACGATATTCATCGACGCGAGGCCGAAGGTGATCTTCTTCGTCGCCATGATCGGCATGACCCTTGCCAAGCTCGGTATGTGGAAATTTTACGTGATTTTACAATTTTATAGAGTTATTATGAGATATGATCATGTTTTCATAAAAAGGAGTATTTTTTAATTTAGAATAATTATTTTTCATTTGAAAATTTTAAATATTATTTTTGAAGTGGTATTCTTGAATTCCTCGCGAACTTTGAGAAGACATTATTGAGAGAATAATTTGAATCTTAAACTAATTAAGGACTTCTTGCAGTATACTTTTAATCACCTATTAATTCTAATGTAAATACATGTTTTATCTATATTTTATTTATTGCAATAAAACTTATAGTAAATTATATTAACTTTTTTATAGTATTTTGGTGGATTTGTATTAAATAAGCTATATAACAAAATCATTCGGTTTTCATAAAAAAATAAATTCAATCTAACAAAATAAAAACTCCACAACTTTCATCCATCCACCTCTAAAACAATCGCCATCTAACAACTGCCACATCCGAAAATAGAACGCGTACGCGTTATAGCCAAGTGATCCACTCAAGCCTAACTTGACCCATTATTAAATTCAAATCTCTCTCTCTTATCACGTCTCGTTGTGCGCTTAGGCTATCTCTACCTCGAGGACACGCTGACGGGCACGATTATAATGGTGGCGGCGATCGGCGCTGTGCGCTCGTGGCTGCTGGTGCCCCAGCCGCTTGTTGTCGTCGAGAACATCAGTGTCGATAAGTTTGCCGCCGCTTACGGGGTCTTCGCCATCGTCAGCGGTGTTATATCCGTGATCTTCGGACCCTTTGCTGGTAAATAATTTTTATTATTTTATTTATTTTTATTATAGTTTATTTTTTATCTAACTTTATATTGTTTATTTATTATAATTATTTTTTACTTTGAATTTCAGTTTATTTTTTATTGAGATTGACCGTCGCGATTAATTTTATAATTGTAAAATTTCTTGTCGATGTTAATAGCATATTTAACAATTTTTGTCACTTTATCTCTAATTGATGAAAAGATATCGTTATGAAAATTCTACGTCTATTTAACGAAAAAATTTGGTACTTTAAATGCTTTTATTACATATTTATATTACGATAATTTTACGTCAATTTTGACGAATTACGAAATAGAAAATATTTATAAGCTCTGAATAAACAAAATTTGTATTCTTCTTTACAGGTCTCGTTAAAGACTGGACTGACAGTTTTGTTGTGTGCCAAATAGTACTTGTAGTGATGAACGCTCTATTTATTGTGCCATGGGCGATGGAAATCGTGCTCGAAAATAAGAAAACAAAAAAGTGTAAAAACGTAACGTGAATTAGTGAGATAGTGCAAGCAAGACTGGTGAATAAGAAAGTTATTAAAAGTGATTCTGTTGCGTAGTCTTAATTTACTCGTTGACTTATGCCGATACTCGAATCTAATTAGCGGAATACTTATTTTTATTTTCTAGTGTAAGTGTTAGTTGTAAATTATCCTCACAGCTTTAGGTAGTGTATATAATTTATTTATTATTGGCAAAATCATTGATGACGAATAAAAAGTTTTTCATAAAGAAAGATTAATAAAAATACTTTGTTTCATTTGTAATCAAGATTTATTATTAGCTATAATAAGTTTAGCGACATCCACCTTGCGTAACAGCAATAGTTCGCTTTTAGACTTACTAATAAATGACATCTTGATTAAGTAACGACAATAATCTACAAATAATAAATTACGTATAAAGCAGTCAGTTTTTTCAGGATAAAAAGATATAAAAATCCTTTACCTATTCGAGATTACTGTCTCTCCGATCTACAAGCAAACTCTTACAGACTAAAAGGAGCATTTACATTACAAAAAATAATAAAAATGTACAAAGATATTCTGTTGATCACTTGTGTGTAATTACGCGACGACGGTTTGGTTTCGTGGCTCAATCTTTATTCTGAAACCATCCGACCTCTTCAGAATTATGTCCACCTGAAGCTTGAAGTCGTCTTCAGTCAAATCAGAAACAATCTTGTAGTTTCGCAAAATCGTCGAAATCAGGACCTTCAGCTTCAACATCGCGTACTTGCGACCGACGCAGGACCTTAAAATTTAAATATGAATATAAAAGTTTTTTATTTTTAATTAACCAAGTTGTAGAGGAATAAATATATTTTTCTATTAAAATTATTTTTATAATAAAAAATATAATTACAGAGAAGCAAATTGACTAACCTTGGTCCAGCACTGAATGGAATGAAAGCATAGTAATGTCTGTCTTGGGTTTTGTCTGGCAAGAAATTATCGGGATCGAATGTCTCAGGATTTGGGTAATATTCTTTGAGTCGGTGAATCTTGAATTGAGGAATTACAACAGTACTTCCCGATGGCACAATATAATCAGCAGACGCTACAAAAATTAAAAATTAAATAGAATAGTTTATTGATAAATTTTAAATTTTCATTTTAATAATTATCAAATAAGATATGAAAAAATAATTAATTCTTTACCTAACTGAACATCGTGATTGAGTTTCCTAGCAATAGCTGGTACAGGTGGGAATAGTCTCAGAGTCTCCAAAATAACTCGTTCAAGATATTTCATTTCCAAAGTGTCTGCGAAGGTGCACGGTCTGTCAGAACCTTTGAATATGTCATTGAGCTCCTCCATTACTCTAGCCTAAAATCAAATCACAATGACTCATTTTATTTACATAAATTACTATTCAAGTGGTGTGTTTTAAAAAGAAACAGTTTGTGTTCAGAATGATTTTAAAGTCGTCTAAATACAAATTGTAAGTGAAAATAGTAAAATTTTAATGAGGTATTGGATAAAAAGGTGCATATAGCCTATTTTATTACATTGCTTCTGTGCTATTTTTATCCAATGCCTCAATTGTTAACCTGAAAAAGAATATTCATAATTTTTTAATCTACATAAATATTACGATAATATTGAACAGTATTTAAACATTAAATTTAAAAATAAAGTTTTAAATATAATCAATTTAAAAGTCCTACAAAATGATTTATACAAACATAGTTTTTGTTTGTATCATATAGCATTTGTTATTCAACATGAATAATTAAAAATTTTAAAATTTTAAATCAAGTCACAAAATTATTTGTACGCATATTAATGTTCATCAATAATGGGCGATGCCAGTCGAGGAAAAGATCTTTTTATGAAAATGTGTTCGCAGTGTCACACTTACGAAAACGGAGGAAAAATTAAAAATGGTCCTAACCTTTTTGACCTTTTCGGAAGAAAATGTGGCTGTAAATCATGTACGGTAACAAAAAGAGGAATTCTTTCTTACTTTTTTTTATTTTTTTTCTTAAATTAAAGTAATTGATGTTGATTAAAATAAAATGTTGCATAAATGTATTACACTCGAATCAAACATAATCAACTTTGAATTTGATGAGCTTTGAAATTTTTAAATATATATTATTCATAAAGTAATATTGCGTGATTTACCCTCATTTTTTAAATAACAGTTTGTACATTAAATTAATTTTACTTTAGCCATGGCTGGCCTTAAGCTTCCTGATGGAACAGTAATACAAGGTATGAAATGGAATGAAGCTTCCTTGGATGAATATTTAGAAAAGCCGAGAAATAAAATGGGGTTTTCGGGAGTCAAAAGTCCGGAGGATCGAAAAGATATAATTGCTTTTTTGAAAACATTAAAAAAAGAGAAATAAAATCACTTAAAGTAAAAAAATACCTGAATATCTTGATGAATTCCTAAAACACAAAGGGTGAAGCTGGACCCGGCAGCTGTAGTGTCGTGACCCTGCAAAAAAAAGAATTTTATTCATACATTTTTTGTTTATGTTGTGTATAAACTTTTCATAGAAAAAATTTATTTTGTACTATGCTTGAAAATTTTTTATTTAATAAAAGTGTTTTTTATAAGAAATGTTAAGAAATAATAACCTCAAACATAATAGTATCAACTTCTTCTTTGATTTCTTGATCAGTCAACTGTTCACCATTTTTCCTCATTTCCAACATCAAGTCTAAAAAGGCAAGCCTCCTCTTTTCTCCTATAATATAGAAAATTATAATTAAATTTAAATTTACAACAAAATATAAAAAAATTCAATCTTATTTTAAAAAGAAACCAAATACATATTTAAAACAACAAAAAATGTTGTAATATCTCTAATACTTAATTTTAATTATCTCTAATATTTTTAATTAACCTACAAAAAATAAATAAAAATTGAACTACTTCTTAAAATGCATTTATATGGAGTACAACTTTTAATGCAGAACCTTTTTAAAAATATGAATATGAGAAATTCTCTGAATCTCTTACTCACATTCATGTGTTTAAATAGATTCCGCACCAGAGTTTTCTGCTTATTGTATCTTTAGGGCCCTATGTCATCGATATGATAAAACGTCGAAAGAACGTTACTCAAATGTAGTTATATAAATATTTCTCATTTTTGCAGATATGATAAAGAAAAATATTAATGTTAACTTTTGTAAATTAATTTCGCCAAAATTTAAAAAATTTATTTAAAATAGTCAAAAATTAAAAAAAAAAATTGAATACTATACTAATTTTGTGAACTAACTAATTTAGTGCAAATTTCGAGCTTAGAACTTCAGTGTCGAACTAGTACAAATTTTCTGCTGTAGCCCTTAAATACTCACCAACATCATTGTCATCGATATCATCAAGATCATCCCTGACATATTTCATCTTTTGCTCCGCGGATTGTTTATCGTGAACCTGTTCAAGCGATGCATTTTGGATATCCTTCATGATAGATGCCATCATCGGCGAAGTCTTGACATCTTCGGCCTTGCGCTTCTTGATGACGCGCGTTGTTAGACCGTGAATGATGTCAAGGAATTTTTGCTGCTGCTTGGCGAAATTGGTGAATTGGAAAAAGGCATCCATTCTCAGCAAGAAATTGTATTGCCTCTGATGTATAATATTGCACATTCTATGCAAAACAGACCACAGTAGGTATTATTGGAAACAATAGAATCGAAGAGAATCGTGTGGGTCTGGTATTTTCTTTCTTTTTTTCAATCAGGCATGCGTTCGCGTCATTTGTAAAATGGGCACACAAGCGCATATGATATTCGTGACGTGGGTCAGTGCCTGATAAAATGATGCCTATGAATTATTGACGCGCCACGTGAGAACTTCGATGCTTGTTCGAGCTTGGTTGCATTTAAAAATTCGGGAGTACGTAAGACCTTGTGAAAAGTTGCGCTTTTGAAATTCGCAAGCTTGATTATGTAAATTTGTAACATGTGATTTTCGAAATTGAGGCGCATTTCAATCATTCTAGTTTATTTTGTATAAAATTGTACAAAGTATGTGTTTTTATTGTACTAAATAATTTCGTTGATTCGATACCTTGTATTCAAAAACAGCGAAACAAGTCAAACGAAATGAATAATTACTGAGAATCGTAAGAAAATACAAATGTTTAAACGATATTTATAGAAAATTTGCATACTCATAAATTTTCATTATTTAAATCGTAAATGTAATTAACCACTTCAAAATCTCGTTTTGACCAGGAAAAAACTTAATTAATAGTTGAAAAGTACAAATACTATCATTTTTATTGGATCAATATAATTATTAGTTTTTAAATAATATTCAAATTTGATTCTTTTAAAAGCATAATTAGAGATATATTTCATTAATCTTTCTGTTACTGTTGATATTAGATAGTGACAAAATATCAACATATTAAGTTTTTGAAATCTTTATGCAATCGAAGAGAATACCGCACGAGCAACTTTAAGCTAGAAGAGAAGTTTTTAACGCTATGTTATTTGGTACCTTTGAAAATTAAAAATAATCAAAAGAATAATTATTTTTATACAAAATAATTCAACAATAAAAGGATTAACAAAGTATTAGCCTAAAAAAACTTCAATCAATAATTGATGTTACGTCATTATTTCCTTATTTTTATCAAAAAATTACGTCAAATTTAGAGAAATTGTAATTAGTTATTGATTACTAATTTATTAAATGCGAAATAAAATTAATAAATTTCAATTTTAATTTTAACATTATTTTTTTATAGCAAAGAAGATGAAAGCTCTAAAAGTGTGGAATATATATATAAAATTATAACCAATTATTTGTAATTGGGTTTATCCCATAATTATAAATAAATAAATGAATAAATATTAAAAAAAACTACAAAATTTTTAGCAATGTATAATTTTGATACTCGAATAAAACAATTTCATGAAACTAAACTTACTTCATGACTGCCATTGCATAATCAAAGCTGCTTTTCTCCTTTTGCGTGCCCCGGACTCCCATAGCCGTCTCCAGCAAAATGTCAACAGTTACGCTGGACAGATAATCGTGACAGTCAAACTCCTTACCGACCTCGGCCTTAAGTCTATTGACAAGATCGATACTGTTCTCGTAGAAAAGTGGCACGAATGACTTTAGTACGTTGAGATGGAAAGTCGGTGCTATGATTTTGCGATGGGTACGCCACTTTTCGCCTGTGCTGATGAGCAGACCCTCTCCCAACCATGGCGCAAAGAATCTATTATTAGAGTTAAATAGTTATGTATTGTAATTTATGATGTATTATATATATTTAGTGATTTTATATATTAATATTAAATTGCAAAAGTATAAAAAAATGAAATAGAAATATAATACTGAAAAAGAAAAATTGTACAAAACTGATAATGCGAGTTAAACAGTTTTTAGTATTATATTATATCAAGCCCAGAAAAGGGAAACATATCTAATAAGAATAATACCATAATTTAAAGTTTTCCATCTTATTGTCAATAAGCAATAAGTTTTAATTTTTTCATGTTAGCTATTTGCAAAGTACTATTAGTTCATTTTTATAATAATAACTATTAACAAATTTATTACCTAACTAAAGGTTACTAAATATATGAATGCTTTTTTTAATTCTTTTGATTTTCATTATTAAAAAAATATATTAAATCAGAAACAATATCTAAATAAACCTTACCTATATTCGGGTGACTTATCGATGTGAACGTGACTACTGAGAATAAGTTCGACGTCACGTGGGTCTACTAGAAAAACTACTAGTTTTGGACCAAGGAATGCTCTTGCTACATTTCCGTAGACATCATATTTCAATACTTCTATCAGAACATCCTTTGGTTTTACGCCATAAGCCATTAATGCATTCCCAAAAAATGGAACAGTTTTTGGGCCTAAAATGTTTTTTTTTTACAAAATAAAAGTTAAAATCTTATTATTGATAGTAAAATTATTAAAAAAACATAATTTTCTGAATCGATAATTAAATATTGCAGCAACCACCCTACAAAAAATTTGACTTTATTTACATAATAACTATCGTTCTTTGTTCCTAACTTAAATGTAGCTAGTTCTTTATATCTAAAATGTGGACTTCATTGAAAATGGCTGAGTATTTTTAAATATGTCACAAGGTGAGTGGTAGCAATGATTAATCACAGTTCATGTAATTTTCTTGTTTCCATTATATTGAAAATTTTATCACATTATTATATTAAATTACTTTTTAAATCTTTTTAATCTCATTTAAAATTAAAAAATAAATTTTTAAAATAAAAAAGAAAAAGTAGTAGAAAAAATTCAATTTACAAAATGTTTGTAATTATAAGTCGCTTTATTTCATTAAGTCATTTTATTTTTTTACATTTTACTCATGACATTAAACTGGCTATTGTTGAATTGCATACAGTCAAATTGCAAATAAATTTACTCTTTTATTTAAAACAAAAATGAAATTATTTTTCAGAACCAAATCGATAAATGTTAATAATTTTCTAACTTTTATTTAAACTTTTTATCTTATTAATATTATAATACAAATTCTTTTTATTCTTTTATAAAACAAATACTAAACGTTTGTGTAAAAAATACTAAAAAGTAATTATAAACTGATTATGATAACAAAGTTTAAATCAAAGAATGAGAGAAAATTTTGAAAAAAAATGGAATTTTAATTACAAAACTGACTTACCTGGGATTTTATTTCCAAGCTTGACAATTCGCGAAGTTTCAATGTAGTAGTATGCCGCTGCTAATGCTGCCACACTTAGCACCAGCGGCCAAAATACGGCCGTGGGCAAATAAGAAGTGCTCATAGGTACTATATCCATTTTTTACTATTGCAGCAATATCGGAAATCCTTTCTGTAAATATTGATGTGTTGATCGATTTAAAACAACGAAATATGCTCGAAAGTTTTTAAAGATACTATTATTTAAACTAATAATTTAATAGTTATACATATATTAAATTATTAATTTAAAATCATTTTTAATATTTCTCAGAAATATTAAAATCATAACATATTAAAAAATAACACTGAAAACAAAACAAAAAATACACCCTTTAAACCCATAAAAATTCAGCATGTTTCAAATTGAAAGAACTCACAATACACTTAAAAAAAATCTTAAATAAAAGAAATTGCACAATTTCTAAGACGTACTGTATTCTAGCCGAAGTTGGGGGTTATCGAGCTATCCCCGAAAAAATTTGTTACAAGCGAAGCGTCGGTCGCCGCGCTAATGTCGGCTTCACAGCCTGGGGTAGGGAGTTTTATAGAAGGTGCGAGGATTCTTTTTTAAAAAATTTCCATGTCTCGTGCCGGCAATTAATGCGGTGACCTCACCACCGCCCCTGTTCAAACGCACGCTTGCCTAGACACTTTGCATCGCAAATATGAGCAAGGTGCAAAGCAGGGTGATAATACATCGCTCAGCCAGTTCGAGTTCGCTCAATACGTGCCGTTGCACTGGAGGGCAATGCATTATGTAAAAAATGTAATCGTTCCGGTGACGTTAGCTTTAGAATCATTGTTTCATTCAGACAGTCGGCGTTTGTTTATGTTTTGTAAAGAGTAGATGTGGATTCTAATGCACCTGTTAGTGCGCACGGGTATTCTTATGGGAGAATGTAGTAAAACAGGTTAGTATGCATGCAATAATTATAGTACAGTTTGCGGAAAAAATATAGTTTAAAAAGTTTCGAAATCTTATAATCTCTTGGTTTTGGTTGATCTTATTGGAAGATTTCAAAACAAATCTAAAAAATTCTAAACAATATTTTCTCCAGACAAATAAGATCTCCTTAGTTAATAACAATAAAATAATTTATAAACAAAAATTTATATAAGAATTACAATATAATGGGCAAATCTTTTCAATTTTTTCACAATCAATAAATTAATAGTTAAACTTGAATACTAAATATTCAATCTTCAACCTTTGAACCTATAAAGCTCCATAGTAATAGGTATTTAAAGTAAATTATAAAGTATGGGTAATATTGATAGGGATGTTAAAGAAAAATTATGTCAGTTATAGAATTATGGTTAAGTTTTTGAATTGAAATTATAAAACAAACAAAAATTTTCATATAAATCTTAATCAGTTTCTACTCGATTAAGGTGGTGGGAAACGCTTCTAGTTATGGAGAATCCGGGAACCAATTTTATTTTATCCTAAAAGAAATTTTGCAGTACACTGAGAGAAAAAAAGGTGGAAAAATTACTATTTTGAATCGTAACTCAAGATATCGTCCTCTTTTTAACAATTATTACGCCCTATTATAGTCACTTTTTCTAGTAAGAATGGTAAATAGTGTTATTGGAAGACTTTTTACTATGTTAACTGGTAAAATTGTACCATATTTTATAGTGCTTAAAACTCAAACTTCTTGATTTTTTTTTTGCAAATTTGATAATAAAAATCAATTTTTAATCAGATTTATAATATATAACATGTGTTTATTATTATTGCAAGGTAAAAAAATATAAAATACAACGTACAAACAATATAAAAACACAAAAATAATTTTGTTCACTACCTTGAAATTTTTACCAATCTACATAGTAAATTTCGTTTCGTAGAAATTCGTCGAAAGGGGAACTCGCCGTCAATTGATGTTCTACTATTTTCGATAGTAAAATCTGCAGTTTTCTAACTAATAATATCTATAAAATGTCAACCATATTTTGAGTTACGATAAAAAATAGTCATTTTCCATTTTTTTTCTTTATTTTTGCCATAATTTTTCTCTCAATGTAGTAAAATTTAAATTTTGATCGAATCTCTCTGAAAACATAATTAAGTTTGAATCACGTGACTACTTTAGAAAATGTCTGTGTTATTTTCTTTCCTATTTTTATCAGAATTAAAAAAAATCCATTTTTTTATTTTGTCGATGCATTTTTTTAACAATGAATTTTGGATTTTTAAAAACTTAAATTTTGGATTTTTTAAATGTAAACTACAATTTTAATTTGTCAAAAAGCACTTACTTTCCTATTTTTGTTAGAAAAAAAAGTTTCAAAAAAAGTCATTATGATACAGAGTATAAATTTTACATGAAGCTACCCTACTTAGTAGACATGGAAAATGTATATAAATGTACAAAAAGATATCAAAAGATATAAAGTTGTGTAGAACACATTTTACATCTTTTTGCACATTTATGTTAATTTATAAATTTTTTATACTTTGTACGTTTATGTACTTTATATGCATAGTCGTTAGTATTAATTAATTACAATCATTAGATGGCGAGAAAAATTCTTTGATAAAAATGAAACCTTTAGACTATACAGAAAGTAATGAGAATCTGTTTAAAAAAAATTATAAATTTTATTAAAATATTTCTAGTATCTAGATATAGGTTAAATAAATTTTGTATTCACGTATGTATAAACAAATACAAACACATAAAATTGACAAGTTTTCATCCTAATTATAGTAATAATTATACACCTTTTTATGCATTAATAATGTACATTTTTTAGCCTTATTGCACATTACTATAAGTTTTTGCACATTTGCATACATTTAATAACTTCCACTAGGGTATGTGTCAATAAATGAGCAACAGATTTTTTCTTTTCATTTTCAATTTTTTGAAAGTTTGCCAAGGTCAAACTTAACGTCAAACTACTTAGTACTCCGAAACAACAAGTTGACGTTCAGAAATTTTCAAACTGGAAAATTTTGTAGCACAATAAAAAAATATTTATCAAGATTATGACAAGACATAAAATTATAGATTCGAAATAATTTCTGAACCATAAATTAAGTTTATTTATCATAAAAACTTCATTTTTATTTTATAATGATCTTATTTTATTTTATGATGATGATTATTTTATAATGATATATTTGCCTTCTATGATTAGTGTCAAAAATTTCTAATACACTGTTGACACGAATTCATTTTTGTCAAATCTAATTTGAAATTCAGTTCTACTACCTCGACCTACTTCGTTTTTCACGAAAATTTCTTTTGCATATGACTCCATTTTAATTTGCCATACCCTAAAAGATAATTCTAATATAGTTAATGAAACTATACGAAAACTAAAATTTAAAAAATTATAATAATAAATTAATAAAAAAAATTTGATTAACTTTTTATTAAATTATATATAAATAAGGGAATTATGAAAAATTAATATATATTTCGTACTAACAAAATATATGTAAAATCGATATAATAATTACAAATTGATTAGATTTTTTTTAATTTTTGACAACAGAAAGAATTTGCTTCAGTTTGTATATTTGTATCTGTATCTCAGAGTTTACTTTACCAATTTTTACGTAACTCATTTGTTTATTTTATTTATTATTTTTTTAATTCATTGTAGAATATTAATTTATGACTAATCAATATTTAGTTCAAGATAGGACTGGCGTGATAAAAGAATTTACAGATTTATAATTTCTAATCGAATATAATAAATACAAATAAAAGTTAGAATTTATAATTAATTATTGTTAGTATTCATATAACTTGCATTCAATGACATTGTATTATTACTAAAAAAGCAAGAATTTAACAAACTCAATATACAGATAAACATTTCCGTCGAACGTACGAAATGCAAATTCTTTATATTGATCAAATGCAGATTTATGACTAATCGACATGTCGATTTATTCTTTTGCTTGAAAAATCTAATTTTCACTCCATTTTTCACCTTTGCTTAATAAACGTAAACAATAATTTATAGTAATTTTCCTTTACTTTATATTTAATTACACGAACATAAAATGCTTATTATCATAGAAAAAGCGGATTAAAAAATTTCATCTACAACATTACCAGTCTCACTCCAATCAAATAATTTACCCCACTACTTTTTTCTTCACACATCAACGATCTCTAAGATAGTGAACCCTAAAACAACGTAACCGTCCGACCAAAAAATCTCCCCGTGCGCCTACCCCATAACGGCCAAAGCAGCCATCCGACGATTACCGCTCACCCAATTAGGCGCAAAAACAATAAAGAGAAAAAAACGCGCTCAGCACGCGTGGGAGTCATAGAGAAAATACGCATATACGTCCGGCGGAAGTGACGTAGCAGAATCGAGCTCGCCCCCTGGGGTGGCAGAACACTCTTAGGGCCCGGAAATCGAAACACCCTCACCTATACATGCTTCACCCCCTGTTATCGATTATCGTTATAGTGTATATATGGGGTTGAGCGCAATGCTCACCTGTGCGCTCGCGCGATGCCTTGAATTTCAAATTAGCGCCGGTAAGCGAGGTTGGACACAATACGTTGTACGGAGAGACGGTTGTCTGTGAAATTGTGCTCGTTATACAGGCGCGTTTTTGATTATAGCTTTGACGTGATGGATGTAAAGCGCTCTAGTTTAGGAGGGAAATTTTGGAATGAGATGATTCATACGGTGTGTAGTCATCGCTTTTGATTGAGTTTGTCTAGCATTTGAGTTGCTACTTTTTATTCGTACGTTTAATGAGGATTGATTATTCGAATTTATAGAATTGACAATCTATAATTATCATGTAATAAAATGATGTTTAGTACTACTACTGTGCATCAGCTATATTATAATTGTAACTAAAACGATGAGTGGGGTTTTTTGAATAAGCAATAAAAATATCGAGAATTTATAAATATGCGTTTATTTTAAATATTTTTCGCACGTATAAAATATCAAATGGTAAAACTATTTTATTACAAAACTTATCCTTGATTTCCTTGAAGGCACTAGTATATTACAAAACTTATGTACTGAAATTGAGACAATTATTGGAAAGCATTCGTCAGTTATTGTCGCTTAATAAATGTATATATATTTCATCATTATAAAATTGCTAAATGCATATAAAAATACGCTCTTTTAGAAATCAGTCAACAATCTATTGGTCATCCTTAAAATTGTGCGTTCCATCAAATTCGATTAAAAAGAGACGTGAATCTCAATATTACAACGAATCGAATCGCAATTTCACAACTTGTACGAAT
The DNA here is from genome assembly GCA_030522685.1 of Eupelmus azureus. Taxonomy (NCBI): domain Eukaryota; kingdom Metazoa; phylum Arthropoda; class Insecta; order Hymenoptera; family Eupelmidae; genus Eupelmus; species Eupelmus azureus. The sequence continues at coordinate 16,861 of JAPYZA010001152.1, read as the reverse complement.
AGAACGTACTTTTTCAAATTAATTACAAAATATTTCATTCGATTTGAATGAACAATTTCCTTACAAGACTAGTCTATCAACAAATCGTTTTATCTCTCCTACAATCATACTTCGGTATGGTTTGGAGTTTTTATTTATAATCTAAAAAAATATATGTACAACATTTTGTGGAGTTCGATGTATTAATTAAAATATAAGATAATAAATAAAAAGAGATTATTACTCCTACACAGAATAAACTCTTTAAGTTTCTATTTTTGAATTTAGCTGCAGTTTCTCTACATTTATAAAATACTATCAAATTTCATAAACATAAAGAAAGAAATATAAAATTTAAAGTTATCTAATCTATAGTAAATTATTTTGGCGCACATTATTCTAATTTATTTTGATTATAAAAATTGTATTTTCTGGAAGATATGTATTTTACGTAAAATAAAAAATAACAATACAAAAGTTATATTGTTATTTTCATTTTGTTACTATAAATATTAATTGAATTGATCACTTATAAAATGATTATTCGTATTTAAAAAAATACGTATATGGCAGGAGTAAGTACAACGTAACTATCTTACTTAATATACTTAACAAAGTTTATAATAAAATATGCCCTTGCATGACTCGAGCCTCACCGGGGAAATCCGCATTACAAAAATAACCCTACAACCTTAACGATTACCAACATAAGTCTTTGAATAAAATTAATACAAAAAATCCGCTTCCAATAATCCGCAATAATGTACATCTTAAAACTATCGGTAAAGACAATAACTTAATAAGCATTATTCGCATTTTGATGACTGTTTAAGGCACGCACATGTACAAAAAGACTACCTGCAGAAAAAAAAATCGTTCGCTCTCGTTAATTATATCTCGCGGATACCGTTAACAGCCTCGCTAACTGTCATTATTCTCGCTCTCTTCGCGTCGTTCTCACCGAACGACGAACGTACAAACTAAAACGTATAAATGCAGAATGACACAACCACTTGATTCATTTTTTGGTCCCTCGGCCGCGTGCGTGCGCTGTACTTTTTCGTTCCCACCGCACGGCCCGTGTTGTTTCAACCCTTCGCCGCTAGTCATTTGGACTGATGTGGAGGCTTTTTATTTCGGTAAGGCCTTATCTGGTCGCACGCATCGCCGGATAACGGGCGAGTTGCATTCTTTCGCTGTCGACGATCTCGATCGCACTGAAATCATAAAAGAGTTTTTTTTTAGTTTTTTTTTGTTTTTAATGGTTAGGGGTTGATTGTTGGTTTGTGTTTTGCGTTGAATTGAAGGATTGGTATGATTGTTCGATAGTGATTAAGTGTATTGTGCTTTTTATGCATCAGGTAATGATGTTGATATAATAGGTTTTTGTAAATAAAAGTTGTCCTTAATTTATTGCTGATTTAGAGGAATCTGTTAAGTTCTGGACACAATCCTAAGATCAAACTTATACATCTACTGCAGCTATCATTTTTTTAAAAAGTTTTTTATATTATTTGTATCTCTTGGCTTCTTAATATCTCATGTATAAAAATAAAATATAAAAATGTCTTTAAAAACTAATATTATAACAAATTTTTATAAAAATAAATACTTAATTACTTAATTAAAATTTACATATATTTTATAGATTCTGAATAAAATTTAATTTTATAGAGCAAACATATTACGTTTATAAAATTTATACCACATTTCGCTCAAGTTTAACATTTTCATTTTTTTGTGCATGTAAAAAGAAGACAATTATAATGTATCTCTCGGTTTTGAACAACACAATGACATACTAATCCAACTGCTGAAAATCAAATTATCTAAATCAAAAACAAAGTTTATTTCATTTTCCCACCATTGAAGATGTCTGACTCTTAATTAAACGTTGCACTCAACGTAATACAATTTAATTTCTCGCAATCCCGACATTCAATGCAGTCATTCTCCCATAATCAATCACCCATCAAATTAATAAATAATCCTCTTAAAAAAAACCACAACCTTTCCAACAATCAAAAAAGCACTATCAATTCAAACTCCCAACAAAATCCCCCATCTCCTTATTCTCAACGGTCATTCTCCACCTCCCAGCACCGAAATCCACCCCAACGGCGAAAAAGCCAACCGTCTGAAGCGATCGATCGAGCTGCGACTTTTAACTGCCCCCCTCGTCGCGCTGAGAAAAACGTACCTGAGCAGCTACATGAAAAATCTCTCGCAACGCTTTTCGAAAAGTTTTTCGCAGCGCCGTGGGAAAAACGAGAAGAGAGCGTTAGAGCGAGACGGTATATAGTAGCGCGCGGAGCTGAGAGAGTGTGAAAAGCCGGCGGGGTGCCGATGAGATATGTATCTCTGCGAGCAGCCCCTTCGTTGGAAAAACCACTCGAGGAAGTGGCTCCGGTTTCTAATTTACTGGGGGATTAACGTTTTGAGTGTGAAAATTTTAGCGCTCGCTGCGTTGGTTTCAGGAAGATGCTCGGCTGTTGCGTTGGTTCGTGGGTTATGCGTGTTTGGGAGTCGTTTGTGTTGATGCATTTTTAGTATTGGATTGGGTTTTCAGTAAGTTTAATAAGGCAAATGTGAAATGTATTTTGTATGTGAAAGATAGGATTTTAATGGTAAAATTTTTTTTACTGTTACCAAGTTTTAAGTTTCTCACCTAAATACTAAATTGAACTTACTTTGAGTTTTATAACTTCAACAAGACTAATTTATAAAATGAAATTAAAAATTTTTTTAATTTTCCTGTTTAATCAACAACTAAATTTTTCAAAATTCCAGTTCTAACCGCGATTTCCAGCTCCCCGCATCAAAAAAACGAGACGAAAGCCGATCCGCAGGCCTCGCATAACACCGAGAAAGCACTCAGCCACTAAATTACGTACAATTGCTAAGTGAGGTCATCTATATACTCCAAACGTCCGCGAGCGCGCGCGCGCGCGTTTACGAGATGCGTCGACGCGACGGATTAATTCAATAAATTCACCCTCCTCCTCTCGTGCCGTCATAACTATATACTCGGACCTCCCTTGGCTATCCGTGTATTTTTGACCAGTCGGCTTTTGACGCGTCTCGCCTTTGAGCTTTGTTTTCCTTTCTCCAACAACCGCGCTGCTGCTGCTGGTTTCTTTTTTAATGCGAGCGCCGCGCTTTTTGAGGCCTTGGCGGTTGATTTTAACGAGAGACAATGAACTTTCACAGAAGAAATTCTTCGGCGCTTTTCTTGGGGCTTTAATTCGGCTGTTTTATGGGAGGAGGTAATTGAAGGTTACTTTCTTTGTGGTGCTTTTGTGTTTAAAAGATGCGCGGCTTTGTACTTTTGGGTTGATAATGCGTTTAGCATCACAAATTGAGGATTGCATTGTTTTGGAAGTAAATTCAACTCATTATGATTGGCTTTTTTAGGATTCATCGACCTTGGCTTAAAATTGAATCGGCTGCACATGCAGCTCAACAATTATGAACAAATAGAGTCATGCAGACATAAATGCAAGCTTAATTACGATGTTGGTATTACAAAATTTTTTATTGAAAAATAATATTTTTATGTATGTACAGAATTATACACGTATATATTGTTCTTTTAAAGAACTTATACGAAAGTGTATTTTATTTGTAGAAACCTCTCAATTTGTAGCACTTAAATGAAGTAAAGAAAATTTTAACAATGAGTCCACCATCTAACATTTCCATCCCATCCCACACAAACTAAACGCCGCATTTCAAAGCTCTCACACTGTTTAGCCTTCAACTTCACGCGCGTTCCCCCTTAACCAGCAATTTTAAAGCCTCTCTCCGAAAACGCGCGCGATTACAGCGCAACACACGCATCACGAGGAGAAAGGGGGGAGGAGGAAGACAACGAGCGGTCCGCTGACTATATGCGGGCGCGTCGCGCCGACAGCACTTGAGCTGGGTTATCGAGAAGCGGTGCTGCTCGTGTATATAGAGACATTTTCCTGCCTGCGAACGATCGGCGTAACCGTGAACTTGGTGTGTTTCTAAGCTGCGTGGGTGTGAGGAAGTGTATGCTTGTGGATTTTAAATTTCGGTTGTGGCTGGATTTTGCTTGGTTTGAGCGAGGTGGATGCGTTTTATTATTTGAAAGATTAGGGTTTTTACAATTTTTTTATATAATAGTCAAGATTGGAAAAAGGTTTAAGAAAACATCGGGAATTTATTTAATTTTTACTCGATTTTAGCCTGATATATAAAATTTTGTTAGCACTTACATTTTTCGCATAAGTTTTTTTAACTAAAAATCTCCTATTTTCATATTACATCATTTTTTGTATCGCACACTATAAAACCCAATCCCAGTATAAATATTTAAAATTTCAACCCACTCCCACACAACAAGCAGCTCAAAACCCTCCCTAGATTCCGATAGCCACATGTCACTCCCTCAACAACTCCACACACGCCCACCTCCCTCCCTCTACCCCATGCAAATTTCTTAGGTTTCTCACGAGCCCAACTCCCCTACGGCACGAAGCCGCGACCTTGAAACAGGAAAAAGCCCACGCACCAACGAGAAGTCAGCTCTCTCTCATTCTATCTTTCTCTTTCGCGGCTAACATATGGTTCTCCTGGAGACGCGCGTATTACACAGACCCCGCGCAGACTTTAAACTTCGTCTTGGCCATATGCTGCCTCGGAGCGCTCGCTGCTCTCCTGCTGTTGTCGGCGCGAGGCCCAGGCCTAATTCTCTCTCTCTCGCATGTACACCTCGATTTTTGCCCCTTTTATTTCGGAGCCGTTTTTTTCCTTTTCCGAGGACCCGTTGGCTTGCGAGGCCGCGTGACGTAGACGAGGATTCGGGATAGGTGCGTTAACCTCACGGGTTTAGTTTGGGTCTCTCTGTTATGGATGTGGTTTTGAGTTTTGGGTGTAGGTTGACTGGAGCTGCGTAAAATAATTATTAGAAAGTGTATGAAACAGCGTAAATAAATTTTTTTACAGAAGAAACAATGATATATTGTATTTTATTAATAAACCGAGGGTAAACGAATAAGAAAAAAACCACAGTATTTCAATTTTGAGTACAGTCGAAACTCTTTCGAATAATACAGTGTTCATTACAAACCACATAAATAGAGTTATCCACTCACGGATCCTAAATCTAAGCACTCGCGTTGTCCTTTTAAAAACGCGTTTCAAGTACGTATGTATGTATATTATACGCGCTTTGCGATCGGCTCGTGTTGCTCATTCAGACTCAGGATGAAAGAACGAGCGGCGCTTCCGGTAACACATGGCGCGGATCGCTACTGGACCGCTTCCGCCTCGAACGAGTGTTTTTTTCTGTCGAACGTCGCTCATTTGCATATTGGAGCACGATATTTTGGAAGGACTCGGGGGACAATGGACAGGTTCAATGAGAGATCGATCTATTTAAATTTTTTTGTTGGGATTTTTTGGTTTTGGGTAGGTTTTTGATGTAATTAGAGACCTTTACTGGTGAAGTAATCGAAACTTGAATTTTTTGTGAGTAATGAGGAAGAGGTTTTGATATTAAAATTGTTGTAATATAGAGAATTGAAATTTTTATTAAGAAATTCGAATAATGTAATTGTGTATCAGATTTAAATATCTATTTCTAATGTCTATTTTGTAAATAGATCATTGTTGAAGTTAATGATCACGATTTATTCATTTTTTTCAATTCTTACCAAACAGCCAAATTAATATAATATAAAAAAGAATAATAGATATTTCATGAGAAAGTAATAACACTCACTTCTAAAAACGAAACAAATTTATTTTTTCCCCTAAACCTCTCCCGTCACAAGACCCCGAAAAACGAAACGCAACCTCCACTCCTCATATTAAGTATCTTTGTTTTTGAACGTCAAAAATTAAAAAGCCCTCATCAAAACCCAGCCTGGCGCCTGGCTCCCATCCCTCAAATTCGTCAAAGAAAACAAAAAAACCAAAACCCCTAACTTATCATCCTCCTATCAAGCTACCTTAAACCAACAGCCATCCCTACATCCACCCATCAAGGAAGAAGCTCCGGCCACGTGGCCTCACGGATACGCGATCCGTGCGGGCAAAGTGGTCGTTTTTCTCGTCCCTCCCGTAAGCGTGTCTGTCATGGATGCGCCGAGAGCCCGTCCGGAGTAATGACACTTCTATTTTCGGCTCCCGAAGACGCGCGCACGTACACACACGTGCCTCCGCTCGTCTCTTCCTTCTTCAAGGCTTTTCTCGCGCGTCGCGACATGGCTTTTTACTCCGATATATAGTCGAAGCCGGTGTCTGGCGTGGCCTGGGTGTATATTTTTTTTAAGCGTTTTCTCACAGAGCCGCGCACGTGACGCTGATGGCACGCATGGTCGAGTTCACTTTGCCGGCTCGAGCGCTAAGTGTTTCGACGTTACGGGCACGCTTTTGAGGAGGAAGAGAGGAGAGTGACGGCTTGACAGTTTTCGAATTTTCATGGCTGGGTGGGGGTTCAGAGGAAATTTGTCGGGGGTTGATGTGGTGTCGCGTTTTGGTTGAGGAGGGCTTGAAATTAATTTTAACATGAGTTTGTGTATATTTTTTGTTTGATATCGGTATAAGGCAAATATGAGGAGAAAGAATACGGATACTACTTGTGGATTCTTAAGTGATCGACACATGGTCTAATTTTTTTCGAATGTCTATTTTCTCGGCGGGTTCCACATGTTGCCATAAAAAGTAAGGAAGAATAGAAAACTGTACCCTTAATTGCACCCTTTTCTTTTAACTTAAGAGCAGAATAGTTCGTTGGAAGGGTATTACTATTCTTTGTGCCATCTAATTGTCTTCCATCTATTTTCTCTCAAAACATAGTTCGGAGGCCATTAAAGAGTCATTACAGAGCAAACATCAGTTACTGCATAAGATCAAGTTTAAAAGCATCCTATTTTCTTTTAATTAAACAAAAACTTCAAGTCAACATTACCGAACAACCATACCAACCTTACCCACGCACCCTCTAAAAAAAACACGCTCCTTGACTCTCCTATTATCCTTCTCCACTCCTAACACCTCGCGCAACACACATGTTACTCTCTGCCACAAAAAAAAAAAACAAAAAAAAACAAGAAACTCACCTCAGACTCGCGAGTGCAGTCCGGCTGTGCGTCAGACGTGCGCGAGCCTCTGCTGTGCCTGCTGCTGGTGCTGGGGCTGGTGCTGGTGCACCACCGCATGGTGGTGGCCCTGCTGCAGCTGGTGAACGAACCTGTCCTGGTCCCACCAGCCCACCATGTCCATGAACTCGGCTCCACTTTCTGCCAGTTCGTGTTTGTAATACGTTGTGGTAGGCAGACCCTCGGCGCTGGCTGCTACGTAGACCAGTTGGGCACTGGTGGCTGCTTCGTGGTCTTCAAGTTTGAGTGGAATCAACCGGCCGGTTTCTGGATTTTCGATGAGGATTTCACCGGTGTAGGGTGACGAGGAGGCTAGGATGACACTCGTGCCTACGTCGTCCTCGGTGGATCGTTGGGATTCGTCGTCATCTATCAGTCGGAGTTCGCGTTTGATGGGTGGTAGGGTTGTGTTTACGGGCGAGGTGGTTTGTAGGAGGATCGGCGAAAATGTGGCGAGGAGATTATTGTTGTTGTTATTGTTGTTGTTGCGGTTTGTTAATGGCTCGATGTTTTCCTCGTCGCCGAAGGAGGGTTGACGGGTTACGTAGTATGTGGAAGGGGAGTTACGACGTCGACGTTGTACTGAGTTTCGGTTCTGGTTCTCTGATAGTCTGGAATCAAATGTGAAAGTGGTTATGGTATTGTTAAGGTTTTATGAATTAAAATGTTAACTCTGCATCAAAATAACTGATCAATTACTAAATTGCAATCTAATTAGCTTAAATGTGTCAAAAGCTTTTGTTTGAAGTAAAGATATTTTCAATTTAACTCTTTCAATAAAAAGTTTCCTTTCAAAAGAAAGGATACACGTACTAAAACTGACAAAATCCTTGATCCATTCCAGAAAACTTCAGAAAAACATAAACTTCTTACCTGTTTTGAGACCTTCCGCTGTCATCCCGGAATCGCTTGCTGTCTCTCCTCTCCTTGTTCTCCTCATCATCCTCCTCATCATCCATAAGATAAGCGTCACCGTCCACATCCTCATCCATAACCACCTGTTCCGAGTGCTGATCATCCAACTCTGATCCAGCCAGACACAAGACGTCACCAGATCCATTGTGCGTGCTGCTTGAATAGACACTTCCCGTTGGTGACGGGATCATCATCGAGTCATTGTTACGTGCATTGTTACTAGCACTCACAGCATCGTAGTCCAGACCATCAGCCTCGGCCAGGAGCCTCTGGAGACCACGAATGTATTCGACGGCCATTCGCAGAGTCTCGACTTTGGAGAGTTTTTTGCCTCGGTCACCGTAGCCCTGGGCTACGTGGCTGGGGATGTGTTGGCGCAGGGTCGCGAATCCGTTGTTTACCTGAGATGGGGTAAGAGGGATCGTTTTTGAGTCTGCGGTTTCGAGTGTTTGAGGTAAAGGGGATCGGTTGGGCTCGGGCTGATTGGGTAACCGAATTTTTAGCGAAAAGTTTCGTTTTACTTCTTTTTTTTTCAAAACTTTTGCAACGATCTTTAAATTGAATTTAATGTGGTTATCATGATTACATCTAGGAGGTTTTTGAACGTGTAAGGTAATATTTAAAAACTTTATTTTTATTAGCCTTAGCTAATTAAAATGTTCATACAAATTTTTTATGAAAATATTAAAGATGGTTACTTCAGTAATATTCGGTGAGCACGTAATGAAAATTGATGACTCAAAAGAGTTTCATTCTAATTACGAATATTAAATTCTCTGCGAGTATTTTGATATTAAGCTTATTGCGCGTGTTTGATACTGTTCTGAGCATATATAAATATTGGTCTACTCTTCGACTATCGATAGATAACGTACAAAATTCGAATCAATATAGTATGAAATTTATACAATCTACTTTCCTTTAAACAAGTTCTAATATTATTTTAAACCGATATCTTTTTTTTTAATCAATAAATGAGGCATTTTCACATAAAAAAACCGTAAAAGAAAATTTTCTTTATGTAAAATCGCATCCTACGAAATACCCAAATAAATTACCGTATCTTAAATACAACAAAATACAACAAAACAGATTAACAAAAAACTGAAAAAACTTCAAAACAACAATCACCTGCTTAACCCTATTCCTCTCCCTGGCGTTTCTCTTCGCCACAGCAATAGGCGGCGGCTGCCCATTCTTCCCATGCTTCTTTAACCTGGACGGATCGTAAGGCGGCAACACCTCGTTCCTTTGCTGATTTCCACGTCTCACATTCTGTTGCTGCTGCTGCTGTTCGTTCTCGTTCTGCAGCTGCTGGCTAACAGCGCTTGTGTTAACGTTGATCACACTGACATTGTTTTTCGGCGCGATCGTCGGAGCTCGGTTGTTGCCGATTATGTTGCGCTCGTTGTCCTGCAGCGTGCGCAGTAGCATCAGCTGCTCCGCCGGCTGCTGCGTGCCGTCCACCCGGCTGTTACAGTACACTAGGCCCATCGTCGACATTTTTTCGTTTTTCGGAGTTTATTGCACCTTTAGAGGATCGTTTTGTTCTTTTTGATTTTTTCGAAAGCACTTTTATTAAGGCACTTCGTAGCGATTAAGTACGCGGAATACTTTTCTTAGGAACCTTAAGCCGTGGTTGAGATCAGAGCGCGGAGTCACTTGCTGCGGGCTCGATTTTTTCGTTGCATTTTCATGAACGCCGCAGACTCCGGCGCGACGATGATGATGCGCTTCAGCGCACTCGTAATTGGCGGGCTTATAAATAAAACGAGGAGCGCGCCTGCTCCGCTTCTCTCTCCTGCTCTCTTTCACTTTCTGTCTCCGGCCCGATGCGTGCGACACTTTTCACTTTGGACACTGGGTATTTCTTCTCGTTAATTTTTCAAAAGGAATACCGTATATTTTCAGTCAAAAATGCTTTTTACCTCGATGAATATTAAAGCAATATCTAAACGATATTCCCTAATCTCTCACCACACCGTACCCACGATCACTCCGCAGCACACATAACCTACCATAAAAAAAGCTTCAGCGAGCAGTAGCAGAAACAAAAAACCGCCGAAACTCAGTGCCAGTAGGCCGCTGACGAGCGCGCGGAACCACCAATTCGAGGCCACCATTCGACGCACCGTACATGTACCAAACACACTCTCCTCTCCTCCTCGAGCGAAATATCGTCACTGCGCTAATCGGAGCGCGAGCTGGACGAACGCACCGTCCTGCATGCCCGCCGCCTGTGGAATGAGCTGGTTCCGCGCGCGGGACATTCGATAGATGGTTTGAATTTCAGCGCTCGGTCGCGTGCTGCCTGCTATACTGAAGGGAGCGCGCTCCACCATCCCCCTTTTTTTGTGAGCGCGCGCGCGCGCGCGAGTATATGCGAGGGGAGATCCGGTAGAAGGAGACGGAGCTATATGGGGCTCCCCATAAAGCGCGCGCGACGAGCTGCTATGGTGGGGAGCCCGAGCACGCGCCTCGCGCGCGCGCGCACGAGCTCGGTAGCAACAGCCAGCTATAAGCCCTCCCTCTTGCATGGATAGGGTCGGGTAGAGAAGTGTGAGTGTGTGTGTGTGTGTGTTTGTGTGTGTTGGGTATGCTGGGAGTTGCCGCACCTTTGCTACCCCGTGTATTTGCAGGGTGGATGCGTGGAAGGAAAAAAATTTAAGGTGTACTTTAAGCAATAATTGCGCTCGTCTAATTTTAAATGAGCGCGCGAATTGTACAGGGTTTGGGGTTGGGAGAAGGTTTTTTTGTAAATTTATTATGGTTTGTTTTGTTTTATAATTTAGTTTGTAATTGGAGATTATAATTAGTTTTATAAAATATATCTTACATTGCATTCAGTTATTAGTGAAAATTTAAATATTGCTCGAATATTACTACAATATTACTAGAATATCACTACAATATTGCTATAATATTACTAGAATATCGCTACAATATTGTTACAATATTACTGCGATATTGCTAGAATATTGTTAGAATATCGCTTCAATATTGCTAGAATATCACTACAATATTGCTATTAATATTACTAGAATATGGCTACAATATTGTTACAATATTACTAGAATATTGCTAAAATATTGCTAGAATATCACTACAATATTACTAGAATATTGTTAGAATATCGCTACAATATTGCTGGAATATCCCTACAATATTGCTATAATATTACTAGAATATCGCTACAATATTGTTACAATATTACTATAATATTACTAGAATAATGCCACAATATTGCTACGATATTGCCATAATAGTGCTACGATATTGTTTTAAAATAATATAAGTACACATTATAGCTGTGGCAAGAAAGTATAAAATTAGAAATCGATGGAATCTCATAATCCATCAAAAATAAAATAGCACAACATTTTAACTCATTCCATACTTTAAAAAAATATATTAACTTCAATTATTCTACATATAAACATATTCCATTTTACACATCGAGTTGCATTATTCCTCTATAAATAAACATTAAACTCTTAACAAATAACGGCCACAACCATATCCTCACCAATGCCACCCAGCCAACAAACTAATAAGCCATCCAACGAAACTCCCGCCGAAATAAAAACCTTCCATCTCCTTCTCTTTGCAGGCACGCGCACGGCTCGCGTCTCTTTCCAGCGCGTGCGTACAAGACGACGGGGTGGTGCGTACCTATATATCGCATTGTGCAGGGGAGAGAAAAGAGCGCGCGAGCGAGGGGCCCGAGGGGCCTGGTACACACACATATACACACATACATGCCTACTGAGCCATATGCCCCTCGCACGTACGCGAGGTAGAGGTATATATAAGGATCGGGCGTTTTCGTGAATTTTCGCTGCGGGGAGATCGATCGTAGGTGAGTTTTTAGATTTTAATGGATGATATGGGAGGGAAAGGAAAGTTGGGCGTTGGATTGGATTTTTTTCAAGGGTGCCTTGGGAAGTTGGTGGTTGGATGGGGTATAAGCGAAAGGCGGCGGATGTAAGATGTTTAAGTATATCAGGAGACTGTTTTTGGGAGTGAGTGTAGCATGAATTTGTGTTACTATTTATTTCATGCTGATTTTTTATTTTTGTAGGAAATAGAGATGAACATCGTTATTAACAGCTGCGGAAATTTATGATTTAATGTGGTGATAAATAGACAGTGAAGAGGTAATGCTTAAAAAATTAGTGTACTGAATGTTTCGCTTACAAAGTCCGGATCCTGTATACAAAAAAAAAAAAGAAATTTGAGCCTTATGTTTAAATAATTTTTTTTGCGATATCTCCTTCAAACGTCAATTATTTATAAATTTTGTTGATTACGTAATGTATGAATAATTTAAAAGTTAATGAACGGCAGTTGTGTCGCCTGTTTCTGCACCTGCAGCTATACACTGCCGGGAGCGCCATAAAAATTTGCAATTAAATTATTCACGATCGAAATTTATATTTTTTACATTATTTATAAGATATTAATTATGATTTTCTTATCTCGTAAGATAACTGTTATTAATCAAATTACGTGCCAAATTTGAATTACAGAATAAACAATACCTGATATGAAAATTATTACATTTTATCAACATTCTCCTTTTTCTTGAAATAATAAATTGTCTTACTAATAATGCAACAACAAACAAGTAACGAAATGTCTATCCAGAAACGCCTATACCAATTTACTAGCTTAATAACTAAAATTACGTCACAATTCGACATTTTAATTTTAGCGGCAAAGCGAATGAAAGAATAAAAGTCACAAAGCAAACAGAGGAAGAGCGCGCGACTCAGCCCAGCGAGAATAGCTTTGCATGATATATCCACGAATAAAAACCATGAATCAGCAGTAATGCCGCAGCATCGTTAATTCAATCGTATCCAATAAACCATCCGCAGCGGCAATAAAAAGTTTCCGCGCTCGCTCGCGCCCTATCGTAAAACACATAAGCCGCTCGACAGTGTATACACGTATATATATAAAGGACAATGCGCGGCTTTATGCTATAGTCGATGGGTGAATCCGCGCGTGAAAACTCGGAGCGGCGAATTATCTCAAGGTAGATAAGGGAAAGCTAAGCGTGCTGCTCGATCGCGCCGATAAGGGATTGGAAAGGTGTCTATGAAAGCGTTCCGTGTGTTGGGAGTTGCGTAGTAGTTGGAGAAAAATGGTTTTATTTTTAATTTAAATTTGGTTACAAAGTTTTGAATTAGGGATTTTTATGAGAAGAAAAATTATCTAATGCTATTAGTTATTTTGTATTTTTCTTTTTAAGAATTGCTTTTTGAAAGTATCGATAAAAGTCGTGCAATTTAATAAATTAAGTAGTTCTTTTTATTGATGTAATTGTGACAATTCGATAGGGTTTAGTTAGAGACTAGAGTTAGGAACTAGTCTAATTTAAAAGTTTAGACCTAGCTAATTAAATTTCTACCGGAAAGATTTAAAATCGAAGTCATAATCGAGTACTTTTTTAAATTATAAACTTGAATCAAAGTATTTCTTATAGATTTTATTAAACATTTTATAAGCACAAGTTCTACATCTTAAAATAACAAATATTATATACTTTTCAATTCGATGGTTGACAAATTATCGTCATTCATTTAATTCGCGATAAAAATTTTTAATTTCACATTATTTCATGAGATCTAAGATTTTAGAATTCACCTAGTAACAGATAATTATTTATTCCTACAAAAATAGTAATTGTAATACAGCTAACACAAGTCAAAAGTTTAAAAAACACATTTTTATTAAATGCCAGAGATATTTAAAAATTTAATCAGAGATTTTATAAACGTTACTGGAGCTTCATTAAAATACAGGTCGAAAAACCTCGCAGCATCACAAATGCTTTTACACATTTAATTCTCGTGAGACATTGTATCATCGCTCTCACTCTTCAAAAGACTCGAAAAAACTAAAACCTCGCGATCGTCGACCCTATCTTATTCTCTCGCGGCCATACATATACATACATCCATAATAAAATAATCATCCCTCTCGCGCACAACGACGCATCCAGCACTAAATCCTCGAGGCGGACGTCGGAGAGAGCCCGAGAGCTGCGCGCGCATTAACCATCCTCGAAAAAAGCGGCACTGTACCTCCGGCATATAAAATTTTAAGTATATACGCTCGCGTAAACTGCGGGAGCCGCGCGAGCGCGCTCACAAAAGTAGTGACAACGGCGGGCGCATCCCCAAAATGTAAAAAAAAGAAGAAGAGGAGAGACAGAGAGCTTCAGAAAAAAAGAGAACCCGAGGCTCGACGTAAGCCGACCTACTTATAAAGTGGGGCCCGCGCATTATAACGGCGCAGTAGAAAATGATTTGTATAGGTTTTCACGTGCGCGACCCCCGAAAGTTTAATCTCTAACCGGATTGGAAGCGCGCGCACGTGTGGGTATCTGTATGTGTGTGTAGGTCCCTGCAACAGGATACGAGGCCTGGTTTTTGCTGCCCCGACCCCTCGAGCCTGAGAGAGAAAGGGAGAGAGAGGGAAAGCTTCCGGGGATCGGATGTTTGAAAAACGGAGAGATGAGAGAGGGAGGATGGGGAAGAAGCGGAGAGGGTGTGGAGGGAAAATTGAGTGCGAGGCCGGGGATGGGAGGAGATTTTTCTCGCGGTGATGCTGATTTATTTGCGTTTGCGATTTTGCTCGGGGGATGATTGTTGGTGAGAGCGTGGAGGAAAGAATAATTTATGGAAAATTTTGTTTTATGATGGACTTGTTTTTAACGGTTTTGGGTATATGAAAATGGTTTAATAAAATATAGAATTCTTGTTATATGAGAATATTAGAATAATAATGCAATTCTTTTATTTATAGTTTTACTTATACAAAAATCTTGTACAAAAGTTTTGAGTAGTTCGGTATAAATTTTTAGTTAATTTTAAACTCATTCTAAATTATATTTATAGAAAATGTATAAAATACGCATTTTACTGTAATAGAAAAAAATGTCGTAAAAGCAAACAGTACGCAAGAAACGAAATAAAATGGACCATAATGTTAGAAATTTAAAGGAGGATGAGAATGACAGCATGGAAGGGACACATCTCAGAACGAAGGAAAAAAGTGAAATCCAGATTTTATGAGAAGTTGTAATGGGAAAAATTTTAGAAGCGCCAGGGTGTCAGAGAAGCTACTAGTAACAGTTTTTACGGCTAACTTTTTTTTAATGGAGCTCACACATACTTATGCTCGTGAGCTAAAATTAACAAATGACAAATCGTACATGGTCTGGTTGTTATTTGAGAAGGAACTCGAAAAAGTCGAAGCGTAATTAAAAGACGGATGGAGTTTGTATTTTTCGAGCGTTTCGAAAAATCCCAACAAATCGTTTTTAAGCGTACGTATAACGGTTTTTTCATACTATGCTAAATAGTTTGTGGTATAATATTTTTGTTAATTGTTAGTTTGTTATTTCTAAGCGTTAAAAAAATTATTAGTTTTAATAACGACGTTAAAAGGTTTTCAACTCATTTACACTTGTCAGTATTTTAAAGTGCCTAACAAAGCTGTAGCAGCCCGCATTCATGTCGTTAAGCTAAACAATGATACATAAAATTACGTTGCTCTAGGTCAAAATGATCTATGCCTATACTTTTTATTTTACAGTAAAAAGAAATATAAAATAAAATATCAATTTTAAAAATGCCGCCGCTTCACAGCTTTCTCTTTTAGAAAGCAAAAATTTATAAATACTTTTTTCTTGGAATCCCTACTGTACATCACTATCCCTTCAAAATTACACATCCAATCGTACAATCTCGCATCCTTAACATTAACTCCCAGCTTTTCCAAAAACTTCAGCATCAACCAAAGCCAAATTGCCGACTACCGAGCCAAAGTGCCATCTGTCGCAAGGCCACAAAGGCAACAAAGCTTCTCCTGTAACACACCTTATCTCCTCGCAATCCGCACACACTCGCGCGCCTGACGGATAAATCCACGCCAATATAATTCCTCAGCCCCATATCCGCCCCACAATACCCCGGTCGTAAAAAGAAAAATAACCACATCCGATCGATCGCGAAGGTCAAGGTCCGTCGGCCCTCCATATACACCCAGTTCCGAAAATAGCGCGCGCGTACACAGCAGCGCCCCTGCACTATACCGCTTCGTCGAACCGCCGTGCGCACGTGCGCAGCTCACGCGGGGGGTTCGCTTTCGCGTGCGCGCGTGCATAAGCTTATAGGTATATGTATCGAGGATTTTTTCTGGCGGATTTCGTCACGCGTGGACGCGCGTTTTTGGGGCCCTTTGCGAATAAGGTGATTATTATGCGCGCGTGCGTGCATATGGATATATGGAGGTATGCGTTTTAGTGGGGTGGATGCGAGGGGAGCGGGCAGTGTGTGTGTAAGTATTGGGAGATGTGATGAGGTGTTGCTGATGTTTGGCTCGTTCTGCAGGCGCGTTGCGTTAGGTTGTCGTTTAACGCTGCGATTTTGTTAATTGAGCAAACAGTCTGAGAAGTAAGCATTGTACTAATAGATACAAATTTATAGATTTAATATCATAAATATTAGAAAAAAGTTTTATTGTTTTCAGAAGGGTACAAAGATATGTTCAAAACAGTACATTTTCGTCCAAACAAAGTGAAGATGGAAAATCAAACGAGGTATTCACAAATAAGCAATTCACACGCCAGTATCAAACTATATCTCATCGAGGTTTTGTGCTCATTGAGGGGGACTCACCACGCCAGCTAAAAAATCATGTCGATGTCGTGATTTTGAGGTTAGAATTGCATAAATTACTTTTTCAAATAAAACTTAAAATAAAATAAACCTTTAAACAATATACCAAAAAAAAACTCCAAAAAACCATATATACCGCTAAAC
>JAPYZA010001151.1:0-32806 GCA_030522685.1 Eupelmus azureus | reverse complement strand
AAATAAATAAATAAATAAATAAATAATACAAAACAGAAATACAAACATTGGCCGTTCATCGTTTCCTCAAACTGTTTCAGAGCGGATACCGCGTCGTGCGGTCCTCGGCTCGATGATGTTCCTGGCCTGCATGTTCTCCTACGTGATTCGCACGAATCTATCCATCATCATCGTGGCAATGGCCGATCCCCCGAAGAAGAACACTACAAATAAGGAAACACCTCCGGTCTGCCCGGCCGATGGCTCGGACGGCGACTCGGGCAATAGCACAACTCATTTTGTGCGTATTATGTCTGTACATTCGATCATAGATCCCATCCCCTTCGTCTCTGATAAAGCAAATAGTTCGAACAGTTTTTAATGTTGTACACAAATGCGTGATTTTATATGTTATATGGTAAACGTAGATTTCATTTTGGTATAAAAAGGGTTATGTAATTTCTGAGATTACCTTTTGTCGGTAGAAAAGTATATAAGAAGATTCATTTGATTACATTACATATTTATTATCGTGTCAAAAAATTATTTATTGCTTCGATTGGGGGTAAACAACGAACGTGGAGATAGCGACGAGGCATGATGAAAATTCTGGAACTAAATTTTCTGAGCAGCGTCAGAGAGCTGTAACGCAGTAAAATGCTAAACCGGCTACGTTTGCATGAATAATTTAAACGAAGCCAACGCGTCACGAGATTTAAGGAAAGAAAAACGTATTCTTCAAAGCATTTAGCGCGTGCTTTACAGATCAAATAGCTTCGAAATTGCTCAAATCTCGTCTGTAAATTTCTGTTGAGTAAAACCTAGAGTAGAAATTTAATTGGTTTGACCTAATTGCGCTGAATTATTTTGGATCTTACCTACCTATGCAGAACAATTGAATCAACAATTGACAATCAATTATCTAATGTAATCAAAACAACAGTCGAAACAATAATTCTCAGCAGGGCTTATACTTAATTTTCTACTCAGGATAAAACGCAACCTTTATTCCAGTCGGATAATCGAACACCTGATCGTGAAACGACCCCGCGCGCAGCGCAAACTCTGGCAATGACACTTGTTTTTGTCTTTAGCCGCGGCATTCGGTTCAATGAAACGCTTTGCGCTCTCAAATCACGAAGCGCGAAATTTGACCTGCAGAGGCCGAGATTCGCGATTCAATACTTTGTTAAGCGATCGCGAACCGATAACCAAATTTCACACGTAAAATTTGCGAGATAAAACCTGGGCCGAATTTCGCGATGTAAATAGTAGCTGACAAGTGATCGTTTGATTTTTACGATGCAGATCGACGAGCGTCACCAATGGAGCGAGATCGTGGTGGGCCAGGTGCTGGCATCTTACTTCTACGGCACGCTGCCGTCAAGTGTGCCGGCCGGATTGCTCGCTGAGAAATTCGGCGGAGCCAAAGTCGTAGCGTGAGTATGACTTATACGCTATTTTTTTTTGTTTACTATATAAATGTTGATTGCTTAATTTTTTTTCTTTTTTGTTCTTGTAATTTTGGAAATTAGTTAGGCCCTTTTGAGGACTATGGATCGAATTATAACTCGTCTGTTAAATGATTTATATGGGCCTGACTAAATGTAAAGTTACTGAGGATCAGTTAATGATGTAACTAACTGACTTGCAGTAGTCATTCTCTTAATTTTTTATTATTTTATATGATTGAGATGTTTAAAGACGCAACAAAAAGAGTTGAACGTCGAATTAGCTAGTTTAGATGAAATAGTGAGTAGATAACAAGTTGTGCTGAAGAGTAGTAAAACGTATAATTTTGCAATCTTGTAAGAAAGGTGAAGCTAAGCTTGTATTACTTTTGTTTGTAAAAAGAGTAGCAGAAGTCAGCGTAAATAAAACTAAATAAATTTTTAACGTATAGTATTGCATAGACTTATTATAATGAAATTTTACTTTGATCCATCATTGTAACTTCATAAATTATTTATTATACAACAAAGTATTTATAATTTTTAAAAATATTAAGAAAGTTTTACGGTCATGGAAAGAGAATAAATATTTTTAAATATACATAATGTATTTGTTAAAAAAAAATTATGTTTATGACGGATTTCCAGTTTCATGTATAGAAGAATATAGTTTTAACTTTTATCATATATTAAATTACAAACCTTGTTTTAATATTTTTTTACTATTCTTCATTTTTTATTAGAGTAGCCATTTGTAAAGGATTGATTTTAAGATGAAGCTGGAAATATATTTATAGATATTTGTGTAAAATTTAAATGTTTTTTAATTTTTTTCAAACTGTAAATTACAATAGATTTTAACTAAACTAAAATATCTCGCAAAACTTTGTAAGAATTAAATTATTTTTTTTTTTTTTTTTGCAGCGTCGCAACTTTGATTCCGGCTTTGTTGAATCTTTTGATGCCATGGGCGGCCGGAATCCACTATTTATTCGTCTTTGCGCTGCGTTTTATCTCTGGATTCTTCGGGGTGAGTTATACAGAGAAATCTTTTTACTTAATGTTTATAGCGTTTAGGGGAGACCCGGGCAAGATAAAAAACTTAAGGAAAAATAAAAAAAACATACTGAATAAAAAAAAATTTATTTTAAAAATTATATTACAAACTATACACCAAAACGAACGTATCCATGTAACTTCAGCTCTGAAAAATAATTTTAACAAATTTCTTTGGTCCAACTGCCTCGATTCGATTTCCGAACGTATTTATATACAATTTTCACTAATATCGAGTATCACTGAAAAAATACTAAACATGAAATTTATAGACTAGAAATATTTTACATAAATATTCATGTCTAATTAAACAAATTCCAATGATTAGAACAAAAATATTGTCATGACAGAGCGACCATCTTGCCCGGAATGTGCAAAACGACCTATTGACCTATCAACAGCTTCAATGTCCTACGATCTCTATAGAAATCTTAATAATATACAATTTAGGCTTACGTAGAGACGAGACATTCGCTTCTTTATCATTATATTTTTAGCGACACTACTCGCATCGCTCAAAGATTCATGAAGACAATCAAAATAAAAACTTCTGAAATCAAAGACCGTCCATATATATAAACGACTAATTTTCTTGTTCCTTTCAATTCAACCAATTGGGACCACGCCTCTGAAATTTCACTTATGTCCACGAAGAAATTATCCGCAGACTGAAGAGGCGTGAAGGTCAAATGAACGATACTACAACGCCAATGCACCGCATTGTCGTCCGTTATGCAATTAGACAGAGCACGTGAAATCGTTTTTCTCAACTTTTACGCCGCATTTTATGTGGCTAGTAATTATGACTCGACGCGCTCTACTGCGAAGATTTTTTGATGAGAAAGTTCAGTTTCACGAGAAATTTTATTTTATGATTTCCGTTTATGAGGCGTGAATTATACTGAAGATTTTGCTTTGTTTTATTACTTTGCCAACTGTAAAGTTAATTCTGATTTATCAGATTCTTTTTCTTCGTGGAAGTGCATAATTGTGAAAATTTTCTTTTCAGAGTGCAGTGTACCCAGCACTTCACGCCATGATCGCCAGGTGGGTACCACCCAGCGAAAAAGGAATGTTCGTATGGACGATGCAAGGTAATTAAATTATGCATGAACAGTATCAACTTTTTTAAGGCATCAGCGTTTTTAAAGTTCACCAAAAGATCATAAAAAGCGACATATTAAACATAATGCAAAATAGTATATAAACTTTGCTTATTTCAACTATTTTTTAAATTTCCGAAATGATTTTTCGATATTTTTATTTTAAATGTTAAGCAGCACTCGATTCTTTAATACAGGTGGTCCATTTGGCACGTTTGTTACACTCGCCCTTTGCGGTTGGATCATCCAGGACTACGGATGGAAGATGGCCTTCTACGTGACCAGCGGGCTCATGCTCGTGTTTTTCCTGCTCTGGGTGCTGCTTGCATACGACACCCCGGACGCCCATCCGACCATTACCGAAAAGGAGCGAGAGTACATCAAACAACAGATCGGTGCCTCCGTCAGCAAAAAACAGGTGGGCACCTATCTACTCTCTTTTGGCTGATGGTCGATTTACAACTTGATTATTACTCGTTCCAATTTGAACTAAGTGATGTAGGTGATTAATTTATGTGTGTTTAATTTTTAGAACAAACTGCCGATAAAGTCCATAGCGACTTCGTTGCCCTTCTTGGTTCTGCTGTTTGCGCACTTCGCCAATATGTGGGGCATTTACTTCATCTCTATTAATGGACCGAAGTATACCATGCAAATCCTTCAATTCAAAATGAAGAAGGTAAGCTATCACAGTTTCGAGATGGGGTAAAATCGTTAATAATCTTTCATTTTTCTGATGTTAAAACTGCATTTGATATTTTTAGGGTGGAGCATTGACTGGCTTACCATATATCGCTCGACTTCTCTCTGGTGTACTTTTTGCTGCAGCAGGTGACTTCTGTCGAAGGAAAGGTTTTCTAACTGTTGGTTGGATTCGTCGTATTTTCATGCTTTTCTGTAAGTCAAAAGAAAATCATTTATCAAAGATTGCTATTTTTAATTATAATAATTAAGGTAATGTAAAATCCTTTTTCTGACAACTTGACAAAGAAATATTTAGTAACCAGAAAGGTTTCACATCGCCTTAAAGACAACACTCCTATAATGAATGCTACTAATAAATTGATTTACTCATACGAATATTGAATATATTTTTATACATACGGTAAAAAATAGTATAGTAAAAACTAATAATACAGTTTGACATATGAAGATACTGAATCAATACGCAGTATTCCTTGATGAAGTTTCACTTACTTTGGATATTAGAGAATTCTTGTTCACATAAACTTTCTAGACCAAAAAATGCGTTTTTCCTTATGTTTGAAAAATTTCCTATATATCCATAATTAATCCATAAAAATTGGATTATTAGGAATAAATGTCACTGAGAATGTCACGAATGGCGCGTAAGCAGATAAATGCCATCGCGTTGACGATATGAGAACTACTCGAAATGAAATGATTAGTGCAGACGAACATCCATCGCGAAAATGAAAGGTTTTGGGTTCAATTCCCAGCCGAGTAAAACCGTGTCTTTTTTTTTAGAGTCCTCCTCTCCTCGTTAATTTTTCATTGATTTATCGAGTGTAAATATGTAACAGAATTATATAAAAAATATATATATATTGTTCGCCACTCTTATAAGATTTTTTGTACTTTTAATAAAAATTAATATTTTTATTGTAATCGACATGAATGTCTGTATTTTACTTATTTTATTAATGTTTCATAGCCCACGCCGCCCCAGCAGGCTGTCTACTCGCAATGACGTATGCAGGATGCGATCGTATTACCGCCGTATCATTTATGATCCTTGCACTCGCTTTCAACGGCGCCGCATGTCAAACGAACTTGGTGAATCATCAAGACCTTGCACCCAACTTTGCGGGCTCGCTCTACGGTGTCATGAACACCTTCGGCAGCTTCACAGGATTCATTATCCCGGCTATCATTGGCGCTCTCACCAATGATCATGTAAGAAATCTTCATAAAATATTTTTTTTCTTAAGAAATAAATAATAAATAATTTTTCATCGAATGTGCGTTTGAAAATATTTTTTCTCGAAGTAATGAAAAATTATTATCAATGAATATTATATTAAAGCAAATATTATATAAAGGTTTTAATATTTTGCGAAATAATTTATGTTATTGTTGATCAATATTATAATTTTAATGTTAAAAACAAATTGTACGTGTTAAAAATTACAATACCTCTTGACATCGCGATAAATTAGATGAGTTATTCGATAATGTTTTGTTTAATCTTTGTCTTTATCCATATAAACAAAAACGGATGGTATTTCTAAATTGCACTATATGCAAAATTATTATTAAAGGGTAGCGTCAATACTCTGATGTCAAAAATATTATTTCGTGTCTTTAGCTTGCTTTTATTAAATAATAAACCTATTGATTACGATTAAGGAGTAATTACTTCTAAATTATAATTATAGTTTACTAATAATATACATAATTAATCAATGTAATAATAAGCTATTAAAATATTCTAACACACTGTGCATAAAATAAATTTATTTCTATCTGTCAATCAGAACGGCATCGAGGAATGGCGCGTTATGTTTTGGATTTCGGCAATAATTTTCTTATCATCAACGGTACTCTTCTGGCTTTTCGGTTCTGCGGAGATTCAGCCCTGGAACAATTTGAGCGCTGAGCAAAAAAGCGCCAATATAAGCGCCGAGGAAGAGAAGCAGATGAATTTACCCGTTAAGGCAGTTGATGTGCAGAGCAGCGGGGAGGAGGAGGAGAACGAGAGGCTGTAAAAATGTTAACATGCAGTGCGCGTACCGCGTAGTCAATTTATACATTCGCTTAATTTATTAAGTGTGCAACAAGCGGAAGAGACTCATGCCGGAGCTCTGTTAATAATCTTTTTTTAACTGTTTCCTAGTAGATGAAAAACTTGTAGTTGTACTTGTCAATGTTTAGGAAAATCTTTTATTTTATAATTGAAAAGAAAAATTAATAATAGAAAAGTAGAGTCTGCGCAGCTTCACTTTGGTCCAGTCAGTCATTTAATTTAATAAGGGATGCGTCTGATTTCATAAAATGAACCTGAAGAGATTTCAATTTAAATTTTTTGAAGAAATTACTTGCAAACGTCTAAAGTTCGTATTGACAAAGCAATATAAGCTTATTTCTTTTTTATTCTTTCGAATCTTTTAAAAAATGTATTAAAGGATTCTCCAATAATCTTATACGAGGCTATTTTACTGTCTGGATAGTGATAGTGAGAAATGATCTGAAAATTATTTTTAAATTTCATTATAAACTTTCTTCTTGCCGGTGCTTATATGATTAAGTTTCTGACCCGCAACATTAGTTTTACTTAATATTTCCACCTAATGAAAAAACATACATAAATGCGGACGCATTTTTCATTATTAAATTATAAAAATAAATTGTTTTTTTTCTCTGTTATAAATCATGACAAAAACTTTTTAATCTTTTAACTAAATATAAAAAAATGTTTTAATTTAAATAAATATTAGACGAGACTTTATTTGTATATATAATTTTATAGAAACTTTTTTCTATGGGTAAAATATCATTTCACGAAGTCAGTTTGTTACTCGCAAAAGAAATAAGTTTTTTTCAAATGTATCTATTCACTCAATATCATTTCATGAGGACAGATTTTCTTAAAAATATACGTAAATTTCTTTTTGTATGGATAATATTATATATTTGTGTAAATATCTTAACTGACAGGTATAGTTGAAAGTCAGTTGGACAATAATATTTTTAAATTTTAGAGATAATAAAGTTAATTCATATAATTGAAATTTTGATTAATTTGATAATTCAAAAACAATATTTAAATATTTTTATTCAATTACTAAAACTGGTTAGTATCGAATAATATTTGCAATGAGTACACACAATGATAAATTAACGACTTCAGTAAATGTATATAACGTATGAAACTACAGGTTATGATAATCATTGATATTTATAAAAGACTTAAGTTTTATTATGGTCTTTTTATAGCGATATTTGTAATTTCATTTTTATCGTAAAAATTAAATGAGTTTTTCAGCTATATTAATAATGTGCTATTAGTAATTTCATTAATCAGTTTTACTTCGATAAGGAGTTTAAAAAATAGTTCTTCCAATTCAGATAAGAATAAATTGCAGTCACAGAAAATTGAAATGCACATGTACAAAAAGCAAAGTTGTCATTTATAAATGTTTATTAAAAACAGCAATACTAATAAATAGCTTATTCAATGTGTAAGATTTAGCTGAAAAATTGATACTGAGGAAAGATGTTTCTCTGAAAATGAGTATTTAAAATATCAATTTAAAAAAAATGGATTTATTCATGAATGTAATCTGTTGATCTTTTGTAAAACTTAAATTTTTGTATAATTAATAATTACTAAAAATCTAAACTATCTATATAAACTTCTTGTAATAAATTCACAAAATTTTATAAAATTTTTATAAACTATATACCTTCAAATAGTTTAATTTATCAATGTATAAAATTCCATAAAATATTTCATGTCATATGTATAAGTAAAAAAGGCTAAAGTCTTTAATAGTTAAATATCATACCTATTTGATATTGAATGATACAGTTTTCAGAGTGATATTTTAACTTAAATTATATCCATGAAAGGTCTATTTTTCTAAGCTCTTCCTTTTTTGGAATAATGTACATATATACTGTAATGTCAGTCATACGAAGTCATATAAATTTGTATTGAAGGATTAATAAGTAAATCTCGATAGTAAAATAATTTATGATACATTTATTTGATTTGATGCGTCCACTTGAATATAAAATTTATAAAAATACTAAAATACTCATCTAAAGCTAACGTCTTGTTTTTATTCAAAATCCATAAGTAAATAAATAAATTATTCAAATATACACTTTATTTCAGAATACATTGTTGAGTCAATATATTTATACTTATAATTTGCAATTTACAACCAACTTATTAATTTATCTATATAATTAAATAAATTTATATTATATACAAGTTTTTTGATAGCTTTTATATTAAAAATGACTATTATTTTGAAAACTGAAATAATATAAAAGCGTAATGTATCATTCTTTTCATGTTTAAGTATTCACTTGTTTTTCTGCACAAATACATATATCTAAGTATAAACATATATTTATTAATGTAAACTGTATTAATTTTATACTTCATTTGAGTAATATATAAAAATGATAATGTTAAAAACAAATCAAAACGAACAAATTTTTGACAAAAACAAAATATTCTACTTCAAATTTGCAATTCTGTAATTAATATCACTTCAAATATATAGGAGTATTCTGTCAACTGAAACAATATTTTAAAAACCACTACAATGTGTTTGTTTATACGAGGTTTTTATTAATTTGCATTTAAGCTACGTAATAGTAAATTCTTGTATATGTATATACACGAATGACGACGTTTGACATGTAGATACAATAAGTAGAAAGTGACAGAAGGTCGGCTATTCACTTAGTATGTACTGTAAATGTATCTCATTGAATTTGTTGTTATAAAATAAAGAAAAATCATATGCATTTTATTAAGGCCTATTTATTTTATTTTTATTCAAACGTTTACAATAAATTAAAATACGAATTTAACATTTTCAATATATTAAATATATAATATTATATTCTAATTTAAAGGATATAATTAAAATATTACCTTATTTTATTACTTAAGGTAGCTCCAGAGACTTTTTTAAAAATATGTACAATAACTGAAATTTTACAGAAATCTTCCTTAAA
This sequence comes from Eupelmus azureus, assembly GCA_030522685.1. Lineage (NCBI taxonomy): Eukaryota > Metazoa > Arthropoda > Insecta > Hymenoptera > Eupelmidae > Eupelmus > Eupelmus azureus. The sequence goes on along the minus strand of JAPYZA010001151.1, from coordinate 23,499 downwards.
TCTTAAGTTTTTCATTGGGGTCACCGACCAAATTATTAAATAAACTAACGTGAAAAAAATTAATTTTAGTATGTAACCTTATATGGATGAAAATCGTTACCTAATTTCTATTTAGTATAGCTTATAAAATAATAATTTTTTACAAAATATTTTTTATTCGAGGAATATAATGCCGTGATCGAATATACGTCTTACCGAACGTAAAAATTATTTTTTAATTTTGTAACAACTTAACACAGTTTATTAAACAAAATTTTGTAAAGAAAATTTAAAGGCTTACGATACCCACTAACCCACCGCTAAAGCTCGCACGAAATATTTGAAATTTTTCGCCTATTGAGGCACAACTTTTTCGTCAAAAAATTAAATTCCCTAGAAGTAAAAGTACCTATGTTTGTATTGAAATTACAGGAATACTTAAACATTTTAAGAAAATGCACAATATTGCATAGTGGTAACTCGGGACTCTTGGAAATCACGAAATGAATAATATAATAAAATCATTTGATAGAACTTTTATAAAAAATTATTTCTAGTCAGATTTGAAAATATTTCCATATTATTATTCAGAACAGCAAAAGTAAATATTCTATGCAAATTTTAATGTATGCATTAAATATACAAGACCGGCTCAAGATTGTCTCAGGACTTTGAGAAATAAAATAACATACTTCTTTTTTTCCGTACAGAGGCCAAAATGAGATATTTGATATATCTACTTATGCGTCATGATGATGATGGGGGAAGCCTTAGTATATGTATATAGCATATAGTAAATGCTCTAAGGGAGAAGTTTATCGGAATCTATAGCGTTTTGTTGCTTTTGTTTTTAAAATGACCGTTTCCGGTGCTGGCATGCGCATGCCAAGCACGGGTCCCGTGTATTAAACATAGGGGCAGCCAGCACGTTGACGGCATACTGACGGCACAGACATTTTCAGCACGCAAGCAGATCAGCGTCTCAGACTCTCAATACTCGTCCAGCTATTCACACTAAAATAAAGAAATTTTGCAAGATATGTGATATAAAACTATTTTGCGGCTGAGTTTATAATTAAAGAACATTTACTCTAGAGGTAAGCTAAAATTATCGAAAATAAATATTTTCTACTTTTATCAAGTAGCATAGAAATTAATAAAATTTTAATCTTTAAATTAAAAATATCAAATTTTAAAGGATTGCATAATTTACATCTTACATTCATCATGTTGGAAGAGGAGAAAAAAGTAATAATTCAAAAACTTGCTGATCCTTCTAGTAGAAAATTCATAAATTTAGATGTGGTAAGAGTTGCAAAAGATGATCAAATTTCTGAGTTAATAAGATCAGAAGGAAATGTAGCATTCAAAAATAAAAGGTTCCATAATGCCAAAGTGCATGAATTTATTTGGATGAAATACTGTTTAAGTATTGCTGTAGCTGTAAAAGGATCTGAAATGCAAGCACTTGGTTTTTGCAATAGATCAGTTTTTTTGCTACATTTGTCTAAGTTTGAGGAATCCATTCAAGATATTGACAGAGCTTACAATATCACTAACTCCACTAAGTTGAAAGTTAAATTGCTTTGTCGCAAAGTTGAATGTTTACTTGCTCTGAATGAACCTGGTATTGAAAAATCTTTAGAAGAAGCTAAATATTGCTTGACACAGCTGGGCAAAAGTAAAGATAAAACGCTTTTAAAAAATTTAATCAAAAGAACTGAAGATCATTTAAAAAAACGAAATCCAGAAGAAAAGAAAAAAATTGATCGAACATCAAAAGCAATAGAGATAGAGCAAAATGTAAATGATTTTAGTTCTGTTGCTATAAAATATGACGCTAAGTTTAGAAACAATTTGGTTACAACACGTGACATAAAACCTGGTGAAGTGATTTTTGTAGAAAAACCTTATGTTGCTACTTTGAATCTTGAAAGAGCTCATGCTTATTGCAGTCACTGTTTCATGACTTCATGGGCAATGATACCGTGCGATTCATGCAGCTGGTGCATGTTCTGTTCAGAAAAATGTAAAACAGAAGCTTGGAAACAATACCATGATCTTGAATGTACTGTACATGGTTGTTCTATTAAATCTACTATCGATGATATTGAATGTTTTAAACAAACAAGTATTCGATTATTGATCTTAGGAGTTAGAAAAGCTGGTAGCATTAAAAATTTCAAAGCTGAATTACAAACTGCTGAAGAAGAAATAAGTATGTAAAAATGTATTATTCTGTTTATTTATTGTTATTACATATTTATCATGATAAGATAAGAATACAATCTAATGTATATTAATATGATGTTAAAATATTAAATATTATATTAATATCATGACTAAATATAATTTTTTTCCAGAAAATTCACCAAAAACTTTTTTTGAAAATGAAACTTATGAAAAAAATGGATTTAAAAGTTTATACAGTTTGTGCAGCGTTATCGAATCTTCAATTATACTAGAAGCTCATGCTTTAAATGCACTATTTGTTTTATTATCTTTAGCTAAGGATACAACATTTTTTGGAAAAAGATTAAATAATTCAGAATGCCACAAATTAATTACAAATGAAGATGCACTATTTATTGGATCATTGATTTTACGATTAATAAAAATTAGCCATGCTTCTAATTATAAGGTAATTTGAAACTATATATTTTAATTGATTTTATACTTCATTTTATACAATTTAAACTAATTCTAAATATTTGTAAATATTTTACTTCAAATTATGTTTTCAGTAAATCTATATTGAATCTTGTTTTCAAAAATACTATGATAATATGTTCTTTAGTACTATTATTAGTAGTTTATATTACAACTTAGTAGATAATAATAGTAATAACCATACATTTTTCATATTTATCATTTAATGTAGATTCACAATGCAAGTTTTTATACACAAGAACGATTTTCCTCAACTCATGATATGTATTTAAGAAAAGGCTTATGTATTGCACTTTTTGCCAGTATAATTCAACATAACTGTGATCCAAATTCAAGTTGGTGTTTTACTGAAGATAACAAGCTGATTGTGTATGCTTTAAAACCAATGAAGAAAAACACACAGGTAAGAATAATTATGGTATACAATTATATATACATATTTATATGCTTCTACTTTCTAATAGTTATCACCTTTCGATATTGTATCTTTTTACTGAAACTCTAGATATTTAGAACTTATTTAAGCATGTTTTATGATAATCCAAATCCTCTGAGGCGTGATATTCTTAAAATGGAATATGGATTTATATGTGATTGCAAATCTTGCAAAGAAAATTGGCCCCCACTAATGCTCACCTATGCAGATTTAATTAAGGTATATTTACTGCTTTATGATAAGATTCACTATTATAAAGTTATATTATAACCACTAAAAATTGTATTCTTTCAGAGAAAACCTAATACATATGATCAGATATTTCAGAGACCATTAGAAAAGAAATTATTCAAAAATAACAAAGAAATTATAGAACTTGTTAAAAATGATGTAAATGCTAATTATTCTCCAGAAATGTTATTAAAGTTATCAAATGATGTTGCAAAAGCAGTAGAGATATTAAATCAACCTTCTATTATAACTTCTCAATTAATTAAAACTCTTGAAAAATTATTTGATAGGTTATATGGTGGAAGATTTTTTATCCCTGCTCAATGTAAAATTGATTAAAAATTTTTTTATCATTTTTTTATTTTGAAAGTACTAAGAGTTATCAATACCTATCTCTAAAATATGAAACAAAAAATAAAATATCTAGATATTTTTTATTTTGAGATCCTAAACACTGTTTAAAACGATTATTATAAAAAAAGGATTAAAATTTCTCTGTTCGATTTGTAAAATGTATGTATTTTTAGTATTCTTCATATATGTCATATCAATCTATATATAAATGATGATATAATGTAGTGATTTTAACATTAATGTACCCAATATTTTGTATTTTATCATGTTTTTTAGAAATGTATTTTATTTTAAAATAAAAGAAAAGTTCTTATATGTGTCTTTAGTTAAAAATTTTTTCAGGAAAAATGTATTTTATATCTATATATAAAATATAAAAAGTAAATAAAATTAAATATTACGCAGTACATGGTTTATATAAATATATTTTTATTTTTATAATTATTAAATGTGCTCAAAACATGTATATTTTTTTGCATCTACTTTAATATTGTTAAATTTTTCATAAAGCTTGGTATATTGTATTATAATCAGATTCTATTATACAGATTGAATTTTAATTATGTTTTATACTATTTTAAATATTTTCATACTGTTTATTTCTTAAAGTTTCATTGTAAATTTAAATTTTCGCGCTTTCAATTCGGCAGTTCTCGGGTTTTTTAAGCATATTATATTTTTGTAAACATCTAAAACTCCTATTATATACATATGCATTAGTATAGTATAGAAAAATGTTGCTTCAGACAGATTTATGGCTTTTATGATATAAAAAATAAATATCCGCATAAACGTATCTTTTTATATCGGTTTTATTCTATGCTGCAACAAATCCTATTCATTTTTAGTTCTACATATAAATGTGTATACATGTATCTGCTTTACATAATTTCGGTACCTACAAGTTAGAAGGTAAAATTACGAGTGTAAATATAAAATTTATTTGAAGTAAGCGCGTAATTTACTAACAAAATAGTTATGCATGCATTGTGGCATAGTATATCGATGTCTCACAAAGTGATTCTTAGTATTTAATCTAATACAAGTGATTCTTAGTATTTGTGGTTAGAAAACTATATTATATAGAATACTATAGAATACTATATTCATTTCATAAGGAATTCTCTCAAAATTTAAAGAAAATTTTTTTCATTAATATTTTTTTAACATTTTTCTAATACTTTTAGGAAGCTAAGTAACAATGTTGGCTGCTGAAGAAAAGTTGATCATTAATGAATTATTAACATCAAAATTTTTAAGAGTCATAGCAAGTTCAAAAACTAAGAGATCTCCAAAAACTGTTGAATTGTCAAATAATGCTAGAATAGAAGGTAATAAGCTTTATGGAAAAAGTGACCACACAGCTCAAACTCACGAAGATATCTTCAGACTTTATTCTAAGAGTATAGCATTAGCGCCCAATGAATCTGAAGAACTTGCACTTGGTTATGGAAATAGATCAGCTCTTTTAAAGCACTTGAAAAAATACAAAGAAAGTATTCAGGATATTGACAGAGCTTTAAAAATTACGACATCAAATTCATTGAAGGAAAAATTATTAAAACGTAAAATGGAATGTTTAGCCTTGCTGAATTCTAGTGAAAAAAACGAAGCAGAAGAATTTCAATGCTGTGAAGAGGTAGAAATAACACAGATTTATTTTTAATTATGCTTTTTTATATTTTTAACTAAAGTTTGTTTCATTTTATACAAGCCCGAAGACAGTTTATCAAAAAAACAAGATGAAGAGTCTCTTAATTTTTCAAAACTATTGACATGTGCACCTTTTTCTAGCAATTCCATGCAAGAAAATACTAGCTTATTGAAAACCTTATCTGAAAAAAAAGATTCTTCAAATTCAGTAACAGTAAGGTACAATGAAAAGTATGGGAGACACCTGGTAGCTATTCGAGAAATAAGACCTGGAGAGATAATCTTTGTAGATAAACCATATGTGGCTTGTTTGAATATTAAAAAAAATTATATTTATTGCTCTCATTGTTTATCAATAGCATGGGCAGGAATACCTTGTAATCATTGTGGCTGGTTCATGTTCTGTTCTGAAACATGTAAGATGGAAGCTTGGAAGCAATATCATGATATAGAATGCTTTTGCATTGCATATATAATTCATTTTATTAGCTACATTAATGATGGAACTCGACAAAAGGTTTGTTTTGATGGTCTCAGCATTAGAGCTTTAATGAAAGGGTTAAGAGAACTTGGAGATTTAGAAAAGCTTAAGGCTGAAATGTTATCTGTTGACAAATGTACAGGTAAATTTTTCTAAAATTAAGTTATTTTATATATTTTGTTTTGAGTATTTTTAAATTATTTTATTTTACTGTTGAAACATTACGCAATTTTTTTTTAAATAACATAAAAATCATGTTGCAGATAAACGTACAAGAGGTTTTTCAAAAAATGGTAAATTTGAAAGTCATAAATTCAGAAGCTTATACAGTTTAACAAGTAATATCTCACAAAATGAAATGAACAGTTATGTTACTTTTGCTGCCATAACTTTGATATGCATAGCTAAGTACACAAATTTTTTTGGAAATTACTTTGAGTTTTGTGATTTGGAAAAATTAACTAAAAATGTGAATGTAATTTTTGTTGGCTCATTGATTTTGAGATTGTCTAAAATAAGTAATGTCAACAGTCATGGTGTAAGTAATTGATTTAATTTTGATTAATTTAATAAACTTCCAAGTAAAATTAAATTATACATTATAATTTTAATTTCGTACATAGATTGTTAATGTAAATGATAAATGTAAGAACTACAATGACTTAATTACATGTAGAAAAAGTTGGTGTTGTATCAAGGGAAATTGTATTGTACCTTTTGCAAGTCTTACTAATAATAGTTGTAATCCAAATGCAAGAAGATGTTTTGCAAATAATTTACAATTCATTTTATATGCTTTACAACCCATTAAAAAAAATTCTCAGGTTTGTAATATATGAAGATTTGTTTTAGATTCTAAATACATTTTTTATTTAGGAGAAATTTAAATTAAATTTTAGGTGTGTGATAGTTATTACTGTACATTTTTTGAAACACCAAACCCTCACAGACAAGACACTTTAGAAGAAAATTTCAACTTCAAGTGCGATTGTACAGCCTGTGATAATAATTGGCCAGCTTGGCCAATTGCTGAGATTATTTTTGAGGTAAAATAGTTATAAATATTTACAATATTGTAACATGTAAATTTTTATTAAATTATTTAATACATTTTGGTAGGATCTGCTTCCTTCAATTAAACTGAGTTTAAAAGAAATAGATATGTGGACAAAAAATAAAGACATCATAAAGAGTGTAGAAGAGGAAAATGCAAAATATGATGAACAATTACTCTTCCAAATATCAAAAGCTATTGAAAAATCTGTAAAAACTTTACCTCAACCTTCTGTCATCACTTACAAATTAATTTTTACTTTATTACAAATATTTGAAAAGTTATATGGCTCTAAAGTTCAGGAATTTGATGACTGCACACTTTAAAATATCTCTTACAGTATCTTATTTAAAACTCTATTTTCATTAATTATAAAATAAAAATAATAACAAATAACATAAAAATTTAATTTTTATATTTTTTGAAAAATATTTTTTAAAAAGTATGTAAATTTTATGTATGGACCTTTTTGTACAGAAAACAGTAAAATACGTAATAATAAAATATATCTAAAAAGAAAATGCTGGAGTGCATCGAAGACAAAGAATTTAAAATATTTAATTGCATAAAATAAATAATATAATATTATAAATATGACATAAAGATAAAGGTTAATGATAAGTTGTTTCGATAAATTTAAAAAAAGTTTTTAACTTTTATAAGTTAAATGTTAAATATGATTAGTGGTGGATTAAGGAAAGACCTCAGTACTCCATCTTCTAGTCTGCTGGGCTTTACACTAACAAAAGACAAAAATTTACAAAAATAAAAAAAAATTTTTATTACAAGATATTGGATTTATTTTTTAATATTTTGCGCGTCGCACCCTATATATCTTCGCTCTGTAAAAAATAATCACTTTATTCTATGATATTGTAGACGCTCTCTTACGCGAGAGCCATAATGTAATGATCTATAGTTTTACAATTTACTTATAATAACCAATTAATTCCGCTTAAATTCTGAATTCCATCTTGGGACCGATTCAAATAATTGACCTAGCCGCATATAGTGATTTTTGTTAGTGTCATACCAACTTACCAAGAAGTACTTATAAGTCGGTCTGGTCATAGCAATGCACACTATTCTATTCTATTACGCCTAGAAAGATTTTAAGTTGGCACTAACAAAAATCACCAAATTGTTTATGCGGTTGTAGTGTTGTTCGCCAACATGTTCATGCAATCGTTCTGGCGAAGTACCTTCATTTTCTTAGAATGAAAATGATTGTTGAGAATACTTGTGTTTCATATCTTATTTGAAGACAAAGGAAATAATTTCGTTTTGGCTTTTTAGTTAATTAAATTAATGAAATATTAATAAAATAGTAAATTAAATAAAAAAGACTACATTTTTTCAAAGTAGAACTATTGTGTTAGTAGAAAACATTCTTTTGTTCAACACATTTCTTAATTAAAAACATAGGTAGTTATATACGTGTTAATGATACTTAAATTAATTTTGCTTTATCATTTCTAAATAATCTACAGTAAATAACCTTTATAATTATCAAATAAATTTATTTTTCTATTTTTAGTGATAAGTGTAGAGTATGTCTGAAAAGGATAAGATAATATTTGATTCTGCAGTTTCTAAATATAAGACTAAATTTGAATTAGTTATGAAAAGTAAAATTAGCAATGATTTCAAGAGTTGCCTTCTTTCAAAAATAGCAAGAAAACAAGGCAATCTTTTATATTTGAAAGAAAAACATGATTATGAAATGCATTTAGATATTTTTAGACTTTATAGTAAGAGCATCGCTTTTGCACCAATTGAATCAGAGGAATTGGCTCTTGCCTATGGAAATAGATCAGCATTTTTGTTACATATTAATAAATATAATGAAACTATTCAAGACATAAATAGAGTCCTGAAAATCACTAAATCTAAAATCTTAAAAATAAAATTGTATTCACGTAAAATACAATGTCTAAATGCATTAAAATTACATGAGGAAGTAGAAGAATCTATAACTGAAGCTAAAATTCTAATTGAACAAATTCAACAGGAGTCAAATGAAAAGTTGGTGTTTGATTTGATGGACAAGGTTGAATTTACTTTAGGAAAGGCAGAACATATTATATCTTCTAAAGAGCCACAACATGATATTTTGAAAAATTTACCAGAGGAAGAAACTACTGGTATTCCCAGTACAGTAGCTATTAATTACAATCAAAATTATGGGCGACATTTGGTAGCTACTTGTGATTTCCAGCCTGGAGACATAATTTTTACCGAAAAACTATATGCTAAAGTTTTACATCCTGAGAATTATTATAGTCATTGTTATTTATGCCTAAAAGCTTCTTGGTCATTAATTCCATGTGACAACTGTAACTGGGCAATGTTTTGCTCCGCACAATGCAAAAAAAAAGCAGAAGAAAAATTTCACGATATGGAATGTCTACCAGTTTCCGTCATAAAAACGGAATATGGTGAAGTTTTACAAACTTTTCATATTTGCATGCGATTATTTGTCATAGGTTTAAAAGAAGCTGGCAGCATTATGAAGCTAAAATCTGACTTAAAATCAGTTGTCAAACTCCAAGATACCATTTTCCAAGGATTCATGAATGATGGAAAAGTTGAGAGGAACTTTAAAGCTGTGTGTACCTTGCAAGAAGAAATAATTTCTAATGAGACATTGCTGGAATTTTTTAATTATAGTACTATTTTTTTAATCTGTTTAGTTAATAGTAGTAGTAATTATTTTGGAAATATCTTTAAAATAAATGAAATTCAAGATTTATTCTCAAATGATTTTATTTTTTTTAATTTACTCCTTGCAAAACTTTATAAAATTACGCAATTGAATTGTTTTTCGGTAAGTAAAAAATTTGATTAAAGTGTGTAATTTAAGAAATGAGATTTTTATTTTTTAATTACAGCTTCAAGATAAGTATTTATCATGTGACTCTAATATTTCAAATAATGAGATATTCCAAAATTTTGAAAATGATCAAAGAGGATGTTGCTTGGGTTTGCTCACAAGTTTACTTAGTCATAGTTGTGTTCCAAATGCAAATAGATGCTTTACTGAAAATGGAGAAATTATTTTGTATGCATTGCAGCCTATCAAGAAAAATTCTCAGGTATAGAAAATCTTAAAGTTTGATGATCCTTTTTACAGATTTTTGGCATAGGATAATTATTTGGATCTGAGAATGAATATGTCACTATATGAATACAATGAAAAATAATATACATATGTAGTAAAACACATTCAGAACTATATGATTCAATATAGGTCATAATTTTTTTGAACTGGATACTATTTACGTCCTACAATACTTTGGGCCCTTTACCTCCAAAAGTAGTTGTTATTTCAGATGGCTTTAAGTTATTTTTTTTTATTTGACGTCGTTTATTTATTATTTATTAGAAAATAGCTGTTATTTCAGATGATTTTACATTATTTTTTAAATTTTTTACGTTATTTTTCGACATTTTTATAATATTTCCCCGGATTTGAATACTAACTTAGAATGATTTAGATGATTTTACTAACTTTATTTTGAAATCTTAAAATTTATTTTTAATTTATTATAAATTTATCTAGATCAATTCGTAAAGAATACAAATAGTGAATTCTTAATGAATTATTTCTCAATATTTGTGCCGTCTGAATTATTATTTATTCCTTTTATTTAACTTCTACTCGTAAATGTTTTAGATATTTAATAGCTACGGCTGGACTTTTTATGATACACCTGACAAAACGGATAGACAAAAGCGAGCTGACAGATACCAATTTACATGCCAGTGTCAAGCTTGTACTATGAATTGGATAATTAAAAATGATCGATCTATAAATTATGGGGTATGTATATGTTTTTGATAAAATTAATAAAACTTACATTATGCAGAATACATAAGAGGAATGGAGATTTTTATATGTTGTTATTGTATTTATGTATATGTGTTTATTCATACCTACATAATTTTGCAGGGAGTTTGGATTCCAATAAGTATTGATGAAGAAAAATTTGTTACTCACCATGAACATTTATTTCAATTATTTGAATTAGTTCCAAGTGAAAATCAAGAGATTAATCAAAGATCAATTGATGCCGTAAAAGATCTAATTATAAATGCAGTAAAACTCTTTCCAGAATCATCTACATTGATTGGTCTGATGAAAGATATTCTAATAGTAATCATAGAAAATAAATATGGCTTTCAAGATGCATTATTTAGTCAGTGCAAAAAGATGTAAAATCTGCATGATATTATTTTTACTAGTATTTTTTTAATCAAAATAAGATTTGCAAACTAACTAATAATAATAAAGATCTTTTCCAAGATATTGCATGCGTACTATCTGCTTTCCTGTCTCTGAACCCCATCTCATTTAAAATTTTTCTGAATAACGCTCATATTCTCCAACTCAAGAGTCTTGCTGACTTTTTGATCCTCTCACTTAACGGGGTCCAATACTCGATTAAAAATTCAAATATCGCGCCAAAATTTAGCAGACAAAACATCTACTATTTTGCTTATAACAAACAATAAAAATTAAATTACAACAAACGACGAATTAATTGCCTTCCGTTATATAATTATCGATCATTTTACAAAATTTCAAGTTTATATTACAATACTACAGCGAGAAGAGCTTGAATAATGTAAAAAATTATTATTATTGAACTATTGAATCCAACAATTCAACACAATTGAATTGTTTTCAGTATGAAACATTACCATGTCATTCTTGGGTTTGATTAGTTTACTTAGTCACAGTTGCATTCCAAATGCAAATACATGCTTTACTGAAAATGGAGAAATTATTTTGTATGCATTGCAGCCTATCAAGAAAAATTCTCAGGTATAGAAAAACTAAACTTAAAGTTTAATCTAAACTACAAGCTTAAAATATTTAGAGTTTTTTGATATAGAATAAATTCAAAAGAATATGTCACTATATTAATACATTGAAAAATAATAAATACGTTTTAAAACACACTTATTGCTACATGATTCAATATGCCTAGCATGACTTTTTTTTGTTAATGTTCAATATGAGTTATGTTTGATCATAAATTAATTTTAATTATTTTAAATTTTAATAATAACCAATTATGAAGTAGGATAACTATATCGACAGATAATATTAATTAAAGATAACTTTATTGATTGCCAAGAATAAATCTTTATTCAGACTTGGACTTAAATAACGGTATCCTTTTTCAGAGCTAGTAATCTGATTAAATTAGCCTCTAGCTTTACAAGTCAATCTAACTTAACAAGATTAATAGCCTTAAAAATTACTTTTTAATAAAGGATAAATATTGAATTTTGTTTAAATATGGTTAAAAGATTATTTTTTTAATAGAAAAACTACAAATAATTTGTAAAAATAATTATAAATTTTAAAAACATATTTGTTATCTTTTAAGATAAATATACTTACTTCTTTTTAAACTGCAAGAAATTGATTCTGTGGCTTCTCGGGATAACCGCGTAACTCCACTTTCCATATTTTCGTAATTAAAAAAATATGTTTCCATATTCTACTAAAAATGCAGTATTAATTTCTAATTATTATATAACGATACTATAATAGTAGGTAATAGTTTTTCTTTGCAAGTACAAATATATAAAAGTGCTCTATTACCTCGCTTATCGGGGAATAGAAAACATTAAGCATTAATATGTCGGCTTTTAAAATGCTTTGATCGACTTTCTGTTATTTTACGAAAGTAACATAAAACTATAAAACAAATGAGTTCAATATTGATAAAATATGAAGTTATATTCGAATAACAAATTTATTTTTTAAATTTAAATATTATTGAAAAATTATAAATAAAACGAATGAACAAAAAATTTATTAGAAACGTTATTAAATTTTAAATATTATTAAGTATATATTAAAATAGTGACAAAAAATGATTTGTGCTTTACACAATAATATAGTGGCTCCTCTCTGTATTCGGCAAAACTCGCTTCGCTGGGGCGATAAATTTATCAGCCTCGTATAGGAGGGCGAGTCCGTTAATTAGAATATTTTTTATTCAATGGGGTGGGGTTCATTTAGTAGGCCGGGCATGCATGATTCCTCAGAAAATTAGATTTTTAAATATTCGAATTCAAAGTTATTAGAATAAAAAAATGCATAAGTTCGTAGACTCGGCAGTATATAAAAACACACTGTTCAAATATAAAAATTACTTATTTTTTAATTTTAATCGCATTTTTGACCAAGCTCAGATACTGATATTTTTATTTCAGTCGCATCTTTATACATATGTCGAACAACTAAAAGTCTACTTAATTCACATCTAATAATAATTGTAAACGGGCATTCTAATGTTTAGTAGTCTAATTATCTGAAGAATCATGCGTGCCCGGTCTACTAAATGAACCTCGCCCATTCAATGAATATAAATTTAGATGTTCATATATCTAATATTATATTAACATAGTTGATTTCTTCACATTTGGAATGCTAATATTTTTGACGATCAACATAAGATTACATATAAATGATTTTGTGGATTTTTAAGTATCTTACGTAATTGACATTTGTTTCATGATTTCATCACTTTTTAATGATATTGAATTAAGATTATAATTGAAGTTTCAAATTACCGATTAATAAAAGTCGCTAAGCATACTTGCTCATTACATACCTTTTTAAAGGTAAGTTTTTAATTTTGTTTATGTCTTCATACTTAAAAGTTATTATTATTCAAAAAGAATTCAAAAATTCGCGCCGTTTCAATAGCACTAAATAGAATACTGTCGTCTGCTGCAGGAACACGAGAATGAGCAAAACACACGAATAAAAAGTATGTATAAACACTATGTGATTAGTTATACTTTCTTATAACTTAGAGTCGATATTTCTTTTATTTGTTTTAACTTTAAAGTGTTAAAGGTAACAAGACATAGTAGGTATATAGTAAATGAGTTTAATTAACAAATTCATTAAAATACATTTGAATAATTATATTTAATAAAAAAATAATTTAAGTTCAATTAATTCAAAAATATATTTTTATTATTTCAGTTTTGTAGAAAAAGAGCATATACAAAAGATGAACTTTACAGATTTAATTATCAATGAATTTAAAACTCCAGAAGCTAAATTTTACTGGACAACAGACTTTAAGCGTACCTCAAAAAATTCTGAATTGGCACAGCAAATGAGAGAATTAGGAAATGAAATATACATGAAATGTAAGCATGATGCTATAATGCATGAGAGAATTTGGGATTCTTATTTATCTAGTATTGCACTAGTGCCAAATGGATCTGAAGCACTTGCCCTGTCATATGGAAACATGTCAGCTTTATTATTTCACCTGAACAAGTACAAGGATTGTATCAAGAATATTGACAATGCACTGAAGATTATTGAATCAAATTCTTCTAAAGTTAAACTACTTTGTCGTAAAGCTAAGTGTTTAAAAGAATTAAGACTGCCCCAGACAGATAATGTTTTGGATGAAGCCAGAGTTTATTTGGGCAAAATTGATAATGAGGATAAGGCTAAAGAAAAACTTACTCAATTGATTGATAAAACCAAAACTATGCTTGATAAACCCAAAATAATCATTAGCAGGTACAAAATTATACAAAACCTTTTTATTTTTAAATATTTTTAAATATATTAAAAGTAATCAATTAAAGTAATAAAATTAATTAATCCGCACAGTGAAAGTAATGAAGATGAAAAAAATAAGTCTATATGCAAAGAGGAATTCACAAATAAACATTTAGAAATCTTGTCTGCAAAAGAAGCTGAAGGTATATTCAACTCTATCACTATAAGTTATAATGATGAATATGGTAGACATTTGATTGCTACTAAAGATATAAAACCTGGAGAAATTATATGTGTTGCAAAGCCATATATTCTTGTACCCAACTTTAAAAGAAGTCAAAACTACTGTAATAATTGTTTGAATAATGTGTTTTCTGCTATACCTTGTAGTAACTGTGCTTGCTCTATGTATTGTTCTGAAGAATGTCAAAATGAAGCATTCCAAAAGTATCATGATATTGAATGCACAACACTGCAATTCACAATATTGGGTAATAGTTCATTAGACTACCAAATACAAGCCAGTATGAGAGCTGTCATCATGGCTGTCAAGGAATTCGGCAGTATAGCAAATCTTAGAGACAAGATCAACAATATTGATTCTGGTAATAATATTAGATATTATTCTTATAATCATACATCTTATAATTTTAAAACTTATAAAATTATAGGTAAAAACACAGAAGATGATAAATTCAAATTTGACTCATTTGTAAATATTTTTGGTTTTAAAAATGTTTACGTTGAACCTGGAATTTTATCTGAACTTGCCAAGTCTTTTTGTAGAGCTGTGATTGGTTTAGTTAAATATTCATTATTTTTTGGCAAAAATACCAAATTTGAAAAAATTGAAGATCTTGCAACAAATGAGGACATTGTGTTTGTTGGTTCATTGCTTCTAAGGGTTGCAGTTATTATGCATAATAATGGCATTAAAGTATGTAGATCCATAATTTTTGTATTAATATATTATAGATATATTTTAAAATTGAAAATACTTTATAATAGGTTACAGAACATGGGGTGCCATGTAAAAACGGGATTGATCAAACTGTTTGTACTTCTAGTTTACCTTGCTGTGAAAGGGGATATTCACTCAATACATTAAGTCAATTTATTCCTCATAGTTGCAATCCTAATGTGAAATCTATCAAGGCTAATTCTATTAAGACTAAAAGTTGTATGGATCTTTGGTATGCTTTGCAACCTATACCTAAGGGCTCTCCGGTAACAATTTTATTGACATTTACAATTTCATAAAGAATTCATTTTTTATAAATACTTTATATTTTTTAGTTGCTTGAATGTTATGGAAATACATTTTTTGAATCAGAGCTAGCACATAGATATGAAGCAATAAGCCAGATATTAAATCATTATTGTAACTGTATTGCCTGTGTAGAAAATTGGCCTGCTGTATTGAATCTTAATGTTAGTATTCATTTGAATTCTGAAGCATGTAGAAGTATGATTTTTTATATATATGTATATTACGTATTTACTTTTTTGTATTCTTTTAGGGACAAGCAATGAATTATGAAGAAATATTTAAAACTGTCGTGGAATCCAGAGAGTGTGATAGTGAAAAATTAAAATTTTTAAATCTCGTCAGTGAATATGGCCTGTCACATGAAAGAACAATAGATGAATTATCAACGATTTTGCAAGTTTTATATGAGTATTTTGGTCAACCATCAATTCAACTTTGTGCAGCGATTTGTATGTTAAATTATGCTTTTGATGGATTATATGGAATTAAGTTAAACATGCCCGATAAGTGTAAAAAATCTAAAAGTTGATATTTATCATTTTACTCATTCTTTTAATTTAATATTTAAATAGTACTCATTTTGTTCTATATTTAAAAAGGCTTATTTGTTCTATATTTGAGATATAAGATATTTTGTAAAAATAATTTTCTACTACTATAATAAATTATTTTTGAAATAAAAAGAAAAATGTTTTTATTATTTTGGGAATAATTATTAAAATTACTAATAACCTTACTTACAAATTAATTTAAAAATCCCGCTAAAATAAAGTTGTGGCAGACGCCAAAAGTATAAACATAACCTCGAAATTGTTAAAGACAAGAGTGAATATATGCAAACAGAAGAAAACGTAATGTGTATACAGTTCTGTAATTATAAATCATAAATTTATAATAAATCTTAAAATCATGAAGTGTTATTATGTGTGAGCAATGATTAACCTAGAATTTATTTTGAGTATATTTATTATATTCATATATAAAGATATTATTACTGTAAGTATTTAACTAAAAAATCAAAATTTAATATTAATTTTAATAATATAATAATATATATATTATTTTTTAGTAATTCAATAGCAAAAAAATTGATTTTGTAAATCAATAACAATGACATCTAAAGCATCAAGACCTATGACTTTATTTGAAGGCGTTATGTGGGGTACATCAAGGCAGGTTCAGGATATTTTAGAAAATCGTGAATTAATATTTGATGACAATTGGACAGACTACGCTCTTTTAATTACAGCACTTAAGAGAAAGAGAAAAGAGATTGCAAAAATACTTTTGAATAAAGGTTGCCGAATACAAAAGATAGCAAAAAGTAATGTTTCTGATACACCTCTTCACTATGCTGTTAAAATGGGTGACACTGAGATTGTCAAAATTTTGCTCTCTAAAGGAGCATCCATTAGTGATACAGACGGAAATGGTGAAACACCATTGTGTTATGCTATGAAGAAAGGAAGTCTAGAAATTGTTGATTTAATTCTTTCAACCCAAAACATTGATAGTATTAATGCTGTTAATAATGAAGGGTTTTCGCACTTTCACATAGCGTGTATAAGAAACAATGTAGATATTGTTGAAAATTTTTTAAGCCATGGAGTTGATATCAACAGTTCTGTAAACTTCACTTCCAAAGAATGGGCTGGTTACACACCATTGCATTTTGCTGTAAATAATGAGTGTATAGATATAATAAAATTACTACTAAACCATGGGTCTAATGTATCAATTAAAAATGCAGAAGATAAGACTCCTCTTCATTTAGCTGTGCAAAAACAGAATGACATTATTGTTGATTTAATTCTATCTTCAAATAATAGTGATATTTCTAATGCTGTTGATGATAATGGGTTCTCTCATTTTCATATTGCTTGCATGAAAAATCATTTGAAAGCAGTAGAAAGTTTCTTACAACATGGTGTTGATATTAATCATTCTGTTAAAACAAATTCACCTATTTGGCCTGGTTATACAGGTTTACATTTTGCTGTTAAAGGTATAATATTTTTATATTTTTACTCATAATTTTAAACTAATATAATTCAGATAATTCAATAATTGTACATACTTTTTATAATCTATAGGTTTCTCTACAAGCAGCACTAGTCAAACATCAGTGGTTGAGTTACTTTTACGTTATAAAGCTGATGTAAATGCAAAAGATGTTCAAGGACAAACGCCTTTACATTTAGCTTGTTTTCAAAGTGATGAGAGAATATCAAAATTAATTAGATATGTTATGAGCTCTTCAAATACAGATTTGGATACAAATGAATTTATTTTCTGTAATGAATTACCTCAAATTATCAGTAGTAAAATTGAACAAACTCAAATTGTGGAATTACTTATAAAGTATAATAGTGATGTAAATGCAAAGAATATATTTGATGAAACACCTATGTTTTATCTTTACAAGAGCGATCGTTCAAAGATAGCAATTAAAACAAAACATGATACTGATTTATTGAAAAATATTGTAAAAGAACTTAATATCAAACGCAAAGATATTATTAAAATACTTCTACATCATAGTGCTAATGTAAATTTCTTTAATGATGCAGGCGAGACAATGTTACATCAAATTGCTGGTATTAATAAAGAATTCAATGACGATTTAAAAGAAGAAATAGCAGAATTAATTTTGAACAAAGGAGCTAATGTTGATGCTAAAGCGAAATATGGTTCAACTCCGCTTCATATAGCTGCTAAACAAGGCCACTCCGAACTTATAGAACTTTTCTTAAAATACAAGGCAGACGTAAACACTTGTGAGAATTCGGACCAATCTACACCTTTGCATTTAGCAACTTCATATCAGCAAGTTAAAGCCATCGATGTTCTGTTGAAAAATAATGCCGATGTAACCGTCACAAAATGCAATGGTATGAACGTACTTCATATCATGGCTTTGATTAATCCAGAAGGCTCAGAAGAAGCCGAATTCATAGAAATGTATGATAAAATAATCAAAAAGTATATAGAACGGGATTGCGATATAAATGCTCAAGATATCAATGGGAGAACACCTTTGCATTTAGCCACCTGGGATCATAACAATGCTGCAACGTGGATTCTCATAGAACATTTTGCTGATATAAATATCGTAGATTACGCTGGAGAAACTCCGATGGCATTTCCAATAAACAGTACCGCAAGATGTGTCAATATTTACGGTATGTTCCGCGATTATGTAAATGTACTCAGGTTAACAGGATTATACATTAGTGAAAAAACGGAAAAGTGTTATTTGCATCTATATGGGAAAAATTCACTAGATCGAAACGATAATGTGATTATGCAATGCAGAGAAGAGCTTGAGAGAATGAAAAACATATGGATCAATAATTTTACGACGTTGTACGACATTATCTTTAAGAATTCAAATGAAATGGAAATTTATGCAGGTAATGAACTATTAAAAAATGTATTAGAGTCAAATGAATTTGAGAAAAGTTTCAATATTTATGGTAATTTACTGAAATCGCAATTCCGAAAAGGCCTGTCGAGAAAAAAGTTAATAAAGAACGCTAAATGCGCAATGGAATTTATGATAGGGTTCGGGCTTCCAGATTCTTGTACGGAAAATATATTCCAATATTTAAGTGACCAAAATTTAAGAAATCTAGTGGAAGTAAAAGCTTTGACAACTTGTAGTAAAAAAGTTCTCGAACAGAAAATAGCATATGACCGAAGCGAAAGCGCATCTTTAGAGAAAGCGATTGCATATTGTAAAAATTTATTTAATAAGCAAATGGAAATGGAAATAAAGTAAGTTTTTTTGTAGAATCTTACCTATAAAGATGTACATTCATATTTGTTTGAAATATTTATATAAATATTGTATATAGGAATTACTCATAAATTTAAAATGAAAAAATCGTATTTTTTGTATTTATGCATAAAAGGTTTGTAAAAATAAATATACACGTTATGTTTAATATAAATAATTTTTATTCAGATAATTAGAAAAAATAGCATTATTCTAAACGTCCACAATTTAATATCTATCTGAATCTTTCTTCAGATCAGCATAAGATTTTTATATTCATTAATAATACACTTCATCAAATCTTAAAAAATTATTTAACATTTCTATCATAAAATCGAAGTATTATAATTATTATTTTCTAATTTTTACTCTCAGTCCTAGCTAGCTGTTTGTTCCTATTCTTACATACCCCACAAGCTTCAGACTATGTAACATTTAGTCGAAAGACTCTAGGGATGCGTTGCTTCTACTGGAGGGTTAAACTTGCACACGGTTTGTAAATATTATTTACGTTATTCTTTCTGCCCGAGAACGCTGTTGACAAAGTCCTGTTGGTGCGACCGTCCGATTACCGATAAAAATTATGATTCGCTTAACTCTGCTTGATGTGAATGATCGCACCTTCACACACCCTGAACCCCTCCAACGGTTCCTTCATAAACTCGTCGTAAAAGCAATTAGTACTTGCGTACAAATAATTAATTCTCAAAGAAGAATGTCTTCAAAAAGCCTACTCAGTCGTCGTTTCAAACCAATCGCACATTACTCATTCAAAAATTCAAAAAAGGTCCTTCTAAAACACTTTAAAATTCGACACCATAACTAATTTTATTTATATTTCAAAACTTCTTCGCTCACGCGCATCCGTACTCGTGCCAGGTCTCTTCCCTGGATTTGTTATCGACCGATTCGTCCAAATTATTATTGCTACTGTTGCGATCGTTATTATTATATTCCACAGGGTGTACAAAACGGGGGCTCGCTGCCTCTTCCTCGGAGGATAAATCCACGGGCTTCTTAATCGAGAAGACATCCTCGTCGCTCTTCCCTGCTTGCTGCGCCGAATCATCATTCAGCGTCCTGTCAAGATCCTCCTCCTCGTCTGCAGCATTTTCAAATATCCCGAGGAAGTCGATCGTCTTTCGCGTCCTAGGCTTTGACAATTCCTCCTCGAAGAAGTCCATGGACCTACGCGAGCGCGGCAAACCCAGCCCGAAGTCGCTGACGCGCGCCTGTCGGGCGCTCCTCAGTCCAACCAGTTGCTCATCGATCTCGAGATATCGCGGCTCAGGCGTCATGCGACTACTGTCGAGGCTGAGGTCAGTTTCGTTACCTGGCACGTACTCGAAGTCGGCGGAGGCGTTGGCGTCGCTGGACGAGCTCTCGGCCCAGGAGCGTCGGCTCCGGTTGAAAAATTCCGAGCTAGCTCGGCGCATCCTCTTGAAGAAGGTTTTGTTGACGATGCCCTTGCTTTTACGGCTAGCTGGGCAATTGTCGAGCCGCCTGTAGTGCTCCATTATCTTCTCCTCCAGCTTCTCCTTCTGGCGTCTCAGGTTCATCAGGTTGTCGATGTTCTTACGCTCCTCCATGTGATAGTGCTCCCTGTCCTTGAGCGTCTGGCTGATCAACTTGTGGTTCTGCTTGAGCAGGTGGCTAACGTGCTCCATCAGCAAGCGCTTGTCCGTCTCCAGCGCCTCGTTCATCTTGCTGAGGATCTTGCAGCGCTGCTCGAGCCTGCTCGACTCGATCTCCAGCTCGGCTACCCGCGTTATTTTCAACTTGAGCTCGCTCTGACAGTCGGCGAGCTCGATCTTGACCCTACGGTACTCAGCCAGCAAGGCCTCGTTGTTCCTGAAAAGCTGGCCGAAATCTTCCTTGAGCTGGTTGTGTTCCAGTTTCACGGCGCCGTTGAACCTCAGCTCCTGGCACTCACCCTCGAGGCTCCTGCAGCTCGTCTCGAGGCACTCGATACTCTCGTTCTGGCGTCTCAGTTTTAGCTTGGCATCTCTCAGCTGGGCGCTCAGAGACCTTCGTTCCTGCAGCACGTTTTGGTAATCGGAGTTCAGCTGCTCGTAGAGGCTTTTCAGCTGCTCCTGATCGCTGCTCATCTTCTCCCGCGACTTGAGCAGTATGCTCTTCTCGGCGGCGAGCTGGCTGTTCATGAGCTTCAGCTTGCTCTGCTCCTCGATCGTCTCGTTCAGGGACTGCAGCTTCGCCGTGTCCTTGGCGCTGCTGACACTATCATCAGCATTCTTGCGATACATCAGCGACTTGTATATCTCCTCGAGCTTGGCAACTTCGTTATTCGAGTCGTCGCTCTTCCTTTCAAGCTTGTCCAGCCTGCGCTCCAGCTCTCTGGCCAACCTAGTGCTCGCCTCGACTTCCAGCCTCGCCTCCTTGGCCAGCTCGCCCTGCCTGTCCGCCTCCTCGAGCGCCAGCTTCTTCTCCGCCTCGAGTAAATCGATCCTCGACTCGAGCTCCTTCTGCCTGATCCTCGTCTCGTTCACCGTGTCCTTCATCGCCTTGCGCTCGTCCAGCTCGCGATTCGCCTCGCACAGGCTGCGCTCCAGCTCGCGCGCTCGCTTCTGCGCGCTCTCCAGCAACGTCTGCAGCCTCATCTTGTCCCTGGTCACAGCAGCCTGACGCTTCTCCAGCTCGTCGCACTTGTGGCTCAGCTCGCGGCTCAGATGCTGCTGCAGGTGCTCGTTGTCGTCGAGCGCTTTTTTCAACATCGCCTCGAGCTCCTCGTTACGCTTGGTCAGAGTTTGAACATCAGTGCGCAGCGAGTCTATTGTCTGGTCGAGCTGATGCCTGTTGTTGTCGAGGTCTTGCAGGCGCGAGCTGGGCTCGCGAAGCGAGCATTCGGTTAGAGAGTCGACGAGGGATGATAAGCGACGGTTTTCTAGCTCGAGCTTGAGCGCCTGGGACTGGGCAGCGTTGGTTAGCTGCTCGGACAGACTGTTGTCTATAGGGATGAAGGAGTTGGCTGAGTCGTCCGAGTCGACGATGAAGCCGCTCTCGAGGACGTCGCTGGTTGATGATTTCAGCAGGCGTTCTGGAAGTTTAAGGTGGTGTTAGTTGAGGATTTTTTTAGCGTGGATGGTGGAGTTTGTTAACGGACTCAATAATTTTAATGAGGATTAATGGTACAATTTATCGAAAAAATTTCTTTTGAATAGCAAAGTTTTGGTGACCTCAAACCATGTTTGGTACCGATAAAATTGCAGGGGTCCAGTTTTCTTATTGAACTATCTATTTTTTTTAATAATGTAATAAATTTTGAGAAAATTTAAAACAACATGATAAAAATCGGATCCTACAGTTACCGGTAATATCGCCTTAAGTATATGTCAGCACATACAACGAAGTTACAAAAAAATACAAAAAGATCATCAAACAGAAAAAAATCATATACATACCAAGATGAGCATTCTCATCGCAGAGGTCCCTGTACTTCTCCGCATTGCTCGCCTTCTCCTGCGTGAGCTCCTCGAGCTGCTCCTTCATCTCGAATATCTGCTTCTCGAGCTCGAGCCTAGCCTTTTCAAATTTAGCCTTCTGAACTCTCGCCTGCTCCACTAGCATCTGCTTATTCTCCATAAGCAGGCGGTTGTCCTCGCGCAGCTCATCCAGCCGGTTTTTGTACAAGTCGACGCTGGCCAGGCGCTCTTTGTAACGAGCTATGTCCTGCTCGAGACGATCGACGCGCACGGCTTTTTCGTTGGCCACGTCCAGCTCGTCCCTGTAGGACTTGGCGTTGCGGGCTTCCAGCACTGTGGTTTTGGGGAGAGAAAAGAGAGGTGTTAGGTTTGGTGGATATAGTTAATGTTTTTGGGTTTAGATTTCGAAAAAATGGTGTATATGAGCAAATCCACAAAAACATGCGTTTGGCGGTTTGATTAATAGTACATTTCGATACCGGGGCGGAAGACGATTATAAAAATAAAAATCGACTTACGCCCTAGTGTCGAACTGTATTTTTCACCGCGAGAACCGAAAAATTATGATCGAAGGAGTGATTTTGAGGTTAGAGTGGTGAAA